>JAANYP010002056.1:0-33691 GCA_020465985.1 Centrapalus pauciflorus | reverse complement strand
CGTCACTTTGAAGTGGTGATTTCCGTCCGCGGGAACAAATTTGACAGTGTGCCAAAATTGTTGTAAATATACTTGAGGAATAGACGGTTTGTATTGTAATAGATACCCTAGTGGATGGCCTTTCAAAATATCCACTATGATAGGATGGCTTACTTTGATGACTTTGGTATCAAGACGATGATTATTGTCACGAAAAGGAAGGCAATGTTTTGGTTTGACAAGTTGATTATCAGGAATAATTTGGGTTTGTGAAGAACGGGCTACAGAGGTTGATCTGACTGGAGTAGAGACGAGGGTATGATTTGATGATGATTGTGCATCAGAGGAATTAGAATTTTGGGATTGTACAGGAGATGCCATTTGAATACCTGTAAAAATAAAGTTCATGTTAGGTTTATCAAGTACACAAAGCACAACCTTCAAAATGTAGAAAAACTTGTAACATTTTATCAGAAATTGCAAAAACTTGTGATTTTCTGTTTAAGGCATCGGGATTCCTGACAATAATTGAAAATTATTGAGAGAATTCCAAAGTCAATCGTTTAGAGACCAATGTTAGAAAAACACAAATTTATAACAATTTCTTAAAAAAAATGTGACATTTTTTCTTAAAACTTTAAAATTCTACACTTAGAAAAAGTTTCTGATGAATCTCGAATGAACCTATACAATTCTCGAATGACACTGTAACAATCTCGGGTGACACATTATACAACTCGAATAGGTTTACACCCAACTCGAATGATGAGTCTATAAAACTCGAATAATACTCTGTAAAACTCGAATGAAGAGTCTATGAAACTCGAATAATACTCTGTAAAACATGAATGAAGTTTGACTCAACTCGAATGAGTCTTGAAGTTTCTCGAATGAAGTAACATGAAACTCGATTAAGTCACTACAGAACTCGAATGTTATATACATGAAACTCGAATGTAACATGTATTAAACTCGAATGGAAAATGGGACCCAACTCGAATGACTAAGTCATTTTCTCGATTAGATCATAGTCCCAACTCGAATATGCTTGAAACTGATGTTCTGAAAATTTTCTGTTACACACTTGTCAACTCGCATGAAACATAAATGTTTCTCGAATGTAATGTGTAAGAAACTCGAATAACTCTGAATTCTATATGAATCAACTCGAATAAGTCATTATGAAACTCGAATAACTCATTGATGCAACTCGAATGACTCACTTATGCAACTCGAATGTCTTTCTGGTGCAACTCGAATGACTCTTGACATACAACTCGAATGACTCACTGATGCTTTATTCGAGAAAGTTCTTTTTATTTTTCTACAAGTCTAAAACACACTGAATTTATGAATTTAAATTTAAGAAGCATTTTCAGTGTTTTAACACTTGTACCCCCTTCGAAAATGTATTTTAAACATATTTGTTTTACTGAACCTTGAACAAAAACAACTTTAAAGTTGTTAAAAATTCACATTTCAGTTTATTCAAGAACTCGAACTGTTTTATTGGAAAATCGATGATTGTGTGTGTGTAAAGTAAAAATGACTTATGAAACTTCAGATTCATAGTCATATTACCATTATGAACAACATCACACACTTAATTTCAGTTTCATGTACCAATCAAACTATTTGCCATTAACGGCCAAGAACTCAAAAAAATAAAAATACGAACACATATTCACATTTGAACAAATACACTGAAAATATGCACAAACAAACTGAAATAATAAAGAAAAATAAAATTTTACTCACAATTTTGATGAAATAAAACCGTCGGTTGTGGGTTTTTGAGTTTCTTTGGAATGAAGAAAGCTTGTGGAAGAAGATGATGTAATTTCCGGAAAAAGAAATTTGAATTTGAAATTTCAAATTTATATTGAAATTTTACCCGGCCCATATCAAATTTTTTTCAAATTTGATAAGTTCGGCCCATCAACTACATCTCATAAGCCCACATACCAATTATTTCAATCAAAAAATTGTGACTAAAAAAAATTTGAATTTTAAAAAAAATTAACAGCACACCAAAACAAAATTTAACAAAAAAAAATCACATTAAGAGAGAAAAAAAAATTTTGTACATAAAACAACACAAAAAAAATTGAAATCACATAAAAATAAAAAATTTTAACAAAAAAAAAAACTTTTGCTCCCCCTTGAATTTCTGAATGTTGCTCCCCCTCAACTTACGATTTCATTTTTGTAAATCTGCTCCCCCTACAAAATAACAGATAATTTTTATCAGATTTATGCAAAATCAGATAAATTGGTTTTCTGCTCCCCCTGCACATGACATTCCAGATCTCGTTAAATTCTTAAGTATATAAACTTTTTATGAATCCTGAATTTAACATCAGATAAAAATCACTTAAAAAAATGAAAATTTTAAAATTAAAATTTTGAAACTACTGAATTATTAAATCTTAACGATTCAACATACCCAATTTGTATACCAAAAAATTAAACCGTTTTTCATCTAACGGTTTGGTAAACAAATCAGCTAGTTGATATTCAGTAGGTACAAAATATAATTCTATATTTCCATTTTCTACATGATCTTTAATGAAATGATACCGAATGTCGATGTGTTTCGTTTTAGAATGTTGCACCGGATTTGATGCAATAGCGATTGCACTCTGATAATCACAGTATATTGGAATCTTCTTTGGTGTAAACCCGTAGTCACGTAGTTGGCTTTTCATCCACAACACTTGTGAAAAGCAAGAAGATACAGCCACGTACTCTGATTCAGCTGTTGACAATAAAACACAGTGTTGTTTCTTGGATGACCAACATACGGGTTTATCACCTAAGAATTGTACTGCTCCTGACGTACTTTTTCTGTCCATCTTATCACCTGCGTGATCAGCGTCAGAAAAAGCAGTCAGATGAAATGAAGACTCCCTAGGGTACCACAAACCAAGATTTGGTGTACCTTTGAGATATCTTAAAATTCGTTTTGCAGCAGTTAAGTGTGATTCTTTTGGATTTGCCTGATATCTAGCACAAACACATGTAGCAAACATAATATCTGGTCTACTGGCTGTTAAATACATTAATGACCCAATTATACCTCGATAATGGGTTACATCTACAGGTTTCCCTGAGATGTCCGCATCGAGTTTTGATTTTGAATCCGGAGCCATGGGAGTTTTCATAGGAGTACTATTGACCATGTTAAATTTCTTTAACATGTCTTGGATATATTTTGACTGATTGATAAAAATACCATCAGTCAATTGTTTTACTTGTAAACCTAAGAAAAAATTTATTTCCCCCATCATGCTCATTTCAAATTTCTGGGACATTAAAAACGCGAATTTCTTACAAAATTCAGGATTTGTAGACCCAAATATTATATCATCTACATATATCTGTATTACTATAATATCTGGCCCCTGACGTTTTATAAACAGGGTTGTGTCAACTGCACCTTTTGTAAATCCACATTTCAACAGATATGTTGAAAGTGCATCATACCAAGCACGAGGTGCTTGTTTAAGGCCATACAGTGACTTATCCAAAATATATACATGATCAGGTTTCGAAGGATCAGTAAACCCTTCGGGCTGATATGTATATACTTCATCTGTTAGCTCCCCGTTTAAAAACGCAGTTTTGACATCCATTTGATATACTGTAAAATTTTTATGTGCGGCAAAAGCTAAAAACATCCTTATAGCTTCAATGCGTGCAACTGGTGCGAATGTTTCATCATAATCAATTCCTTCTTGTTGACTGTATCCTTTGGCCACGAGACGAGCTTTATTCCGAACAATGACACCGTGTTCATCTTTCTTGTTCTTGAAGATCCATTTCGTGCCAATTATAGATTTGTCTTTTGGTCGCTCAACAAGTCGCCAGACCTTTAACCGTTCGAACTGGTTGAGTTCCTCTTGCATCGCCACAATCCAATCAGCATCCAGAAGGGCTTCTTTTACATTTTTAGGCTCAATCTTACTCAAAAAATTTGAAAATAAGCATTCATTTATTGTAGCCCTTCTGGTTTGGACTGAAGACGATGGATCACCAATGATATTCTCTATTGGGTGATTTCTTGTCCACTTAACTGTGTGTGGAAACGGTTCTATTGGGTCTTGGTTGGGATTGGAATCGAAATATGGTTCGGGGGTTGTTACAGATGTTGTAGGTGGAACATCGGAGGTAGGAGCTTCTGACTGTTCTGAAGTAATAGGGGTTTCAGAAGTATGTGGAGGTTCAAATGGTTGTACAGTCTCAGTAGTTGACTGCACCTTTGCTGTTGAAGCTTCTCCAGTTTCTTCTGAATTTTGTTGTTGAGAGAGATCTGAAACTACGACTGGATCTTCAGTGATCCTGTCAGGCACCAAATTTTGAACATTAGATTTGGGAGTTTCAAAATAATCATCATAAAAGTTCTCAAACAACTTATTTATTTCATTTTGTTCAGCATTTTGTTTATCTGACTCCAGTGAAGTCTGCATGTTAGGTCCGGGTTCTGAACTGGTGTGTTCAGAAGCCATTACTATTCCTTCGTCAAATTTAACATTTACGCTCTCGTTGACTATCTTGGTTCTCTTGTTGTATATTCGGAAAGCAACCGACTCCTTTGAATACCCGATGAAGATTCCTTCATCTGCCTTTTGATTAAACTTTCCCAGATTGTCTTTATCATTCAATATAAAGCATCTGCAACCAAAGACATGGAAAAATTTAACATTAGGTATTCGTTTATTGATTAGCTCATACGGAGTCTTTCCGAATCTTTTATTTATTATTGAACGGTTTTGTGTGAAACATGCTGTTGCAACCGCTTCTTCCCACAAGAACAATGGTAAATTGGAATAGGCCAACATCGTCCTAGCTGCTTCCACTAGTGTCCGATTTCTTCTTTCAACGACACCGTTTTGTTGTGGAGTCCTAGCAGCTGAGAATTGATGTGTAATTCCAACTGAATTTAAGAACGAGTCCAATGATTTGTTCTTGAACTCTGTTCCATTGTCTGAGCGAATTGTCTGGATGGTGAGTTGCAACTTTACTTGTATTTTTCGGATGAAGTCGATGATAGATTCGGTTGCATCTGATTTGGATTTCAGGAAAAACACCCATGTGTATCGTGAGTAGTCATCAACTATCACCAATACATATCTTTTCTTATTTATACTTTGTACTCTCATCGGTCCACACAAATCCATATGCAGTAACTCTAATGCTCTTGTGGATGAGTGTACTGTTTTGGATTTGTGTGTGGCTTTTGTCATCTTTCCTTTTTCACATGCCGCGCATAGTTGCTCTTTTTGAAATTTAAGCGCCGGCAGCCCTTTAACTAACCCTCCTTTTGCTAGGTTGGTCAGTTCATTGAAATTTAGATGTGAAAGGCGACGATGCCACAGCCATGCTGTTTTAGATGTTGCTTTTGACAATAAGCAGACATCTTTCTTCAGATTGATCGAGGCTAAATCAATGGAGTATAGATTTGTTTTCCTGGTTCCTGCTAGAATTTCTTTTCCTTGTGCTGATCTGATGCTGCACCGATTGGCTTTGAAGTTGACTTCTAACCCCTTATCACACAGTTGTCCAATACTGAATAGGTTATGACCAAGACCGTCAACATAAAAGACCTTTTGGATTGTGATTTTGTCATACTTCAGACTTCCATATCCCTTGATCGGACAAAACTGATCGTTTCCAAATCTTACCGTCCCACAAAACTTTTCTACAAAGTCCGTGAGTGTGTCTCGTTGTCCGGTCATGTGTTTGGAGCATCCCGAATCAAGGTACCAGACATGGTTTACCTATAAAACGTAATAGCACATGAGGTACCCACTTGTAGTTGGGTACTTTAGTTTTAGGTAAAACATGCATAGTATCATTTGTTTTTCTAACTGATATGGCTTTGGGCTTATCGTTTGAATTTATTTTAGGTACCCATTTTTGAATTGTTCTTTTGGGTATCCACTTTTGTACAATTCTCGGTGGAATTGTTTTTGAAATTTTTATCTGTGGATCCTTTTGCTGTTCATACAATGGGTCCTTTTTCTTTGGTTGCCATACAAGCTTATTATGTTTCACAGTTTCAGACTTACAAACATAAGAATTCAAAGCAATTAATTTCGATCTTGAAAACTTAATACAAGAATTATTAACTATTTTATCATTATTACAGACAGAATGTTCAATTTTGCTGTTTCTATCTGTAACAATTTTTTCTTTCACGCGTCATTCTTGTTTTATAATCTTGTTTTTCTCTTCTCTTTGCTTCTTTCGCCACACTTGTTTTCTCGACCCGTTCACAACGTTATCTGACATAAAAGAAGTTTGAGAATTAGAAGATTTAGATGCTTGTTTTTTCTGTAACCTTTTCATACCTGTTGAAGATTTGACTGTACGTGCAAAGGAGTTCGTTGATGAGGATGATTCACCCTTTTCAAAACTAGGAGACTTAACAAACAGTTTTGTTTTCTCCTTCTTTTGTTGCACTGATGGTGAATATTCAGATGGTTTTAAAGAGTCTGTAGTCTTTCTTTGCAGAATTTTAACAGATTCTTTATTACCAGTTGATAGTTTGTTAGTCAAAGGTTTGATAAATTCACCAATTTTACCAAATCTTTGATCTAATGAATTAACATCAGAGTGCATGAACAGATCAAATTCTTTTTCTGAATTTATAGAATCCAGAGAAATAAATGAATGTGGATCAGACACATTTATGTTTTTAGACTTATTTTGCAACTTTTGTTCTATTTTTAGTAATTCAGACTTGAGTGTTCCATTCTCTGTCTCAAAACTTTTAATTTTCAATTCTAAATCAGAATTTATCTGTTCTAAAATTGAATTTGGTAAATATAGTTTTTGAGACTGAGTTGGTAATTCAGACAAATCCTTTTCAGAATAAGTTTGAATGTACTCTTCTTTAGTATCAACAATGTTGCTAATTTCATTTATCTTGGTATAGTCAACATAATTTTGCATTTTGTCTGATCTTGACCTTTTGATTTCTTCACTGGATTCTACTTCTTCAGATGCTTTCAAGAATGTCATTTTTAATCCTAAATTCATGTATCTGACATCATATAATGTTGGTGAATTTGTTATAGCTTTTGTCAGATACTTAGGATTTTCCCAACCAATACCAGATTTAGAGTTATAAAACTCTGTATCTTTTGGTTGATTTAGATATATTGTTTGATCTGTTTGCCCTCTTTTAATAAATTCATCCTCCATCTTTTTGATTTTCTCATAAAGTTTAGTTCTTTCTTCAAATATGGCATGATATTTTACAGAAAAATTTGAGGCTTCTAATTCAGCTATTCGCAGACTTTCTTGTAAATCAGATATTTTGTTATTCAGATTGAATATATTGCTTTGAAGTTCTTTTTCCTTATCTTGTAAGTCTGAGACAGCTCGTAAAGCTAAGGCTTTATCTTTGGAAAAATCTAGGACTAAATTGTGTTCATTTAGAAGTTTGTTTTCCAAAGAATGAACCTTTTTCTTTTCTGCTTTTAAGGATTTTTCAAACTTTTTAAGCATAAAAGCCATATTAGTTAGTTTTTCTTCTAATATGCATGAGTCGTCAATATCAGAATCTGAAATAGAATTTACCTCTTGTCCTTCTGAATCCTCTGAGTTATCAGACTCTGAATCCTCCTCATTTTCAGCTTTATTTTGGCCAGATGCCATTAATGCAACTTCTTCTTTTTCTTTCTCTTCATCAGAATCAGATTCTCTCTCCTCTTCATCCTCTTCATCCGTCAGTCCAACCCACACCTCATCTTCAGCTATCATAGCTGATTCACTGAGTTCTGATTCATTAAAGATTTCTGACTTTAAACAGATATGGGCATCTTCATCCAAAATGTCATCATCTTCGGATAACTGTAACCAATGATCATCCTCCGCCATAAGTGCTTTGCCTGACTCTTTCTCTTTGGCTAAGAGGGCCTTTCTCGTATAGTAGTCTGAATTTTTGACTACTGGAGATCTGCATTCCCGGGCATAGTGACCTGGTTTTCCACAGTTATAGCATTTCTGATCAGATTCCTTCTTGGTTGATTTATCTGACTTCTCATATTTGTCAGACTTTCGTGCACTACTTTCTCCAGCCTTCTCATACTTATCCTTTTTCTCAACTTTTCTTGAGCCTGTTTTGTAGCGCATTTTGTTGTTTGTTGGCTTCCTGTAAAATTTCTTCTGAAATGCCTTTGTAAGCAGTGCCATCTGTTTTTTCATCTCTTCAATCTCTGAATCTGCAGATGAATCTGATGATTCTGATTCTGATGATGTACTGCTGATTACCGCTCTTTTCTCCTTTTTGAGCTTGTATTTATACTTTTTCTCCGCCAGTAGAGCTAGTGGATCAGCAGTTTCTTTTTCCGCTTTCTTCTTTCCAGATATTTTCCTCAAAACAACTTCTTGGTAGTTGTTGAGGTTTTCAAATAGCATATGAAAATCCATCTCCTCTATATCTTTCGTTTGTTGGATGATCATAGCATATTTTTCCCATTCTGGATTTAGGACATTTAAAAATTTGACATTGATGTCCAAGTTGGACTTCGTCACTCCGTTTCTTTTTACTTCACTTACCAGATTTACAAATCTGAGATAAGTGTTTTCCAGAAGTTCACCTTCACGGGCTCTAAAGTTCTCAAAAGTCATGAGACTATTCCTAGCCCTATTGGTAGCAGCTCTGTCTGATCCCCGCATGATTTTGCATACTTCATCCCAGATGGACTTAGCAGTCTTTGTATTTGTCAGACAAGTGTATATTTCATTGGGGATTGAAATTAACAATAACTTTCTTGCAGTCTTGTCCCCTAACTTTCTCTTTTTCTGGGCCTCTGTTAGGTTTGTTACCTCAACAGTCCTTGGTGGTATTGGGGGATTGCCAGTTGGTACTCCTGGGATTGTTTCCATAAAGATTGCTGGTCCTTCAGTTAATGATTTCAGCATTTCTTCAGACAAATCATGGAAACTTATAAATTCCAGAAACCTTTCCCGCCATTGAACATATTCACCCCTGTATAAGATTGGGGGTTTGGTTTCTGATCCCATAGCCAGTGCGTCTTTAGACATGTTGATTGATCTTTGGGAAACTTGACCAAGATCTGATGAACTCCGAATGAGAATGAAAGATTTGATCACACCTTGAAACACAGATTAGTACTGAAATCTACAACACAGTGACTTGTTAGTAGCAATAAGCAACTTAACTCAGACAGTGATTTGTGTTTTGATTACTGTGTGTGTCAAACTCGAATGATTCTTGTGTTATGAGTGAAACTTGGATGAATATAGTGTGAAACTCGATTGAGTTTATGGTAAAACTCGATTGAGTCTTTTACCAAACTCGATTTATACTTTCTGTGAAACTCGATTGACCTTTTGATCAAACTTGGTATATAACAAAACTCGAATGAGTATATGACAAAACTCGAATGAGTATATGTCAAAACTCGAATGAGTATATGTCAAAACTCGAATGAGTATATGTCAAAACTCGAATGAGTATATGTCAAAACTCGAATGAGTCTTGCACAACTCGAATGGGTCTTATAAGAAACTCGAATGTCTTATAAGAAACTCGAATAGTCTTATAAGAAACTCGAATGGGTCTTATAAGAAACTCGAATGGTGTTGTTCTGAAATTCGAGTTTGTTAACAAAATGTTGTCAACTCGAATATCACAAGTTGTCAACTCGAATATTAGTTATACACAACTCGAATACCTAAGATAAGCAACTCGATTAACTAATGTACTCAACTCGATTAACTAAGGTACTCAACTCGAATTACTAAGGTATTCAACTCGAATTACTAAGGTACTCAACTCGAATTACACACAGGATGTGTATATTTCGAGTTTCTTAGTATTTTCAGGTTTTACAAGTCTGAAATTCAGTTTAAAACCAAATTTTACCCAATTTCACTCAAATTGTAATCGAAGGTAAGGTTTTTGAATACAAACACTTTTTGTAAAGCACTTTTATGCAAAAATGGAGCTAAGTCTGAGTTTTTCAATAGAACAGTAACCGTTTTTGAACTTTTCAAAATTTCAGAAAATTCCTTAGATCTTTTTCTGTGTTTTGAAAATCAAATCAAGTTTATATTCAGTTGATTCGTCTTTGAATCCTTAACCTTCGATCCAGTTATCACTTACAATGATCAACAGAATCAAAACCCCTAGTGATTTAGGGTTTTTCCGAAAAAAATGCTCAAGAACACATAAAAACTTTCAATCTCAATCAGAATGATTCACCCCTAAAATCTCTGATACCAAATGTGAAATGTAGTTTCTACCAATTCAATCAACACAATGCAATTAATAAGAACAATAAATGTAATCAATACTAACCGAATGATTTGATTTAAGAACTTGATGATTACAAAATGATGAACTGACTTCGTACAGTGCTGCTCTTCTAAAATTAATGCGTACAAAAATGAATTCTGACAGATCTCTCTAAATCTAGAAAGTCAAAATGACTATTTATACAAAATTACAAACTATAAGGAAATTACACATTAAGTCCCTAGACTTTGATATTTCATCAATTAAAACATATTCCAACATATTTTTTTGATCAATAAACGGTAAACCATTATGATTTTTTATTTTTTCAAACAAAAGAACCATTCTGATTTTAATTATTAATTATTATTTGTATGTTTATTGTTTTTACCCTAAAAGAGTAAATTACAGAATTGGTCCCTGTAGTTTGCTCGAAAATATGTAAATGGTCTCTGGTCTTTAAAAACTACATAAATGGTCCCTCAAAACACTATTTACTTGCAGAAATGGTCCATCCTTTTCTTGAATTTTTCTAAATGATGATTTTGTCCTTATCTCAAATTTAATTTTGGTCCCTTATGGTTTTAGTCATTTTCATATTTTTTTATTTTTGTTTTTGAATTTTAAATGTTAATTTAATAAAATACGATTTAATTATTTTATTTAATTAGTTTAATTTAATTCTCTTCTATATATTCAATTTATTTATTTTACATTTTATTTTTTATCATATTTATATATTTATATATTGAGTAAATTACAGAAATGGTCCCCGTGGTTTGTTTAAAATTATGGAAACGGTCCCTCAACTTCCAAACTTGCAGTGAAGGTCCCTCAAACCACTTTTTACTTGCAGAATTGGTCCTCCTGTTTCTAAATTTTTTAAAAATGACGATTTTGCCCTTCTTTTAATTACAAGTTTGGTAATTTCAATTTTGGTCCCTTTTATTAATTTTCATTTTTGGTTTTATATTTGAAATAATAATTTAATAATTTATGATTTGATTCATTATTAATTATATTATTATTATTATTCTCATTATTATTATTATTATTATTATTATTATTATTATTATTATTATTATTATTATTATTATCATCATCATCATCATCATTTATATCTATTTATTTTGTAAAATAAATCTATATTTCTTTAGTAAAAATTATTTTTATTTATATACTTAATTAGTCAAGTTATGCATCTTTTTATGTATTCAATTTATTTATTAAAGTTTTATTTATTTATCTTTTATTGGTTAAACTATTTGTATAATTTTATCATTTATACTTTTCCATCAAACTATTTCATTACGTTGATTTAAGTTTGCTAATTTATTATTTTTGATTTAAATGTTTTGTTACGCTAATATGTTTTTATTTAAATTTATTATTTTATTTGTTTGGTTTTAAAAAAATGCCTTAAATTACTAATATATATTAAAAATAAATAATTTTACAAATCATTTCATAAACAAACAAATAATATTTTTTTAAATTAGATTTATAGATAAAGTACATATAACATATAATTTAAATGTATATTTAAATCTTATCTATTTATTAATATTTAAAGATGTAAAAATAATATATTGTATTTATAATTTATATATATTAATCTTTATAGATATTAGAAAAAATAATGAATAATATTTATCTTTTAATTTATTTTATTTAAAATAATATATTTTGTTGCATTAATACGTTTTGATTTAAATTTATTATTTAAATTTATTATTATTTAATATTTTATTATGCATATACGCTTTGATTTCAATATAGTGTTTAGTCTTTTTGATTTACAAGTTTTGTTTATACATTAATATGTTTTATTCGTTTTCACTTAAATATTTTAATTTTCATTTAAGTATTAACGTAGCAAAATTTTAAATCAAAACAAATAAAATAATAAATTGAAATCAAAACGTACTGACATAACAAAATATTTAAATCCAAACAAATAAAATAATAAATTTAAATAAAAACTTATTAGCGTAACAAAATATTTAAATCAAAAATAATAATTAGCAAACATAAATCAAAACGTAATGAATTAGTAAATTTAAATCAAAATTTACACAAAGTCAAAATTATTAAAAGTAATGAAATAGTTTGATGAAAAGTATAAATAATAAAATTATACAAATAGTTTAACCAATAAAATATAAATAAATAAAATTTTAATAAATAAATTGAATACATAAAAAGATGCATAACTTAACTAATTAAGTATATAAATAAAAATATTTTTTAGTAAAGAAATATAGATTTATTTTACAAAATAAATAGGTAATAATAATAATAATAATAATAATAATAATAATAATAATAATAATAATAATAATAATAATAATAATAATATAATTAATAATGAATCAAATCATAATTTATTAAATTATTATTTCAAATTTAAAACCAAAAATGAAAAATTAAGAAAGGACCAAAAATGAAATTACCAAACTTGTAATTGAAAGAAGGGCAAAATCGTCATTTTTAAAAAATTTAGAAACAGAAGGACCAATTCTGCAAGTAAAAAGTGGATTGAGGGACCGCCACTGCAACTTTGAAAGTTGAGGGACCGTTTCCATAATTTTGAACAAACCACAGGGACCATTTTTGTAATTTACTCTTATATATTTTTATACGTTACCAAATAACAATTTCATTGTCTTAACATATTTTGATTTAATTATAATTTCAGAAAAATATATAAATCTATGATTTTATTTGTTTTGATAAAGATATTTTGTTACATTAATACCTTTCAAATTAAATTTTGTCTTTTTTTTTCATTTTAATTTACATATTTTGCTACATAATCCGTTTCAATTAAACTTAGTATTTTATTTATTCCATTCTAAATATTTTGTTACATTAATACGTTTGAGTTAATTGTAGCTTTTAACAAAACTTTGTCGACTTGACATTTGATTCTTTTTTATTTAAATATTTTTTTTGTTGTTTTACTATGTTTCATTTTAATTATAAATTTTTAAAATTATATGCAAACTTAGCATTTTATTTGTTTTTGCGTAAATATTTTGTCACGTTAATACCTATTGATTTAATTATAAATTTTATTGTTTGTGTTTGTATATTTCTTTCTATAGGATTTGGTTGGTATATTCCATTATATAGGTTTCGAAACATATGTAACGAAACATATATACATTTTATTCAAAACGTATATACGTATAAATACACATGCGTTTCAAGACATATAAACAAACTATACAAACCAAAACGTATATAAAGAAATATTCAAACCAAAACGATAAAACTTACAGTTAAATCGATAGGTATTAACGTGGAAAAATATTTAAACAAAAAACAAATAAAACGTTAAGTATATATATTATCTTTAGAAGTTATAATTAATTGGAATGCATTAACACTAAAATGTATTTAAATCAAAACGAATAAAATGTCAAGTCGACATAGTTTTATTAAAAATTATTATTAAATCAAAATGTATTAATATAACAAAATAATTAGAATAGAATAACTAAAATACTAAGTTTTAAACGGATTAACGTAGCAAATATGTAAATCAAAACGAAAATAAGATTAAATTCAATTTGAAATGTATTAATGTAACAAACTATTTTAATAAAAACAAACAAAACCCTAGATTTATATTTTTTTTATAAAATTATAATCAAATCAAAATATGATAACGTAAAGAAATATTTAGTTGGCAACGTATGAATATTTTAACAAATGACATGTAAATAAATAAATAGAATATATAAAAAAGAATAAAAATAATTAATTAAATAAATAAATAATTAAATCACATTTTATTAAATTAGCATTTAAAATTCAAAAACAAAACAAAAGTTATAAAAATGACTAAAACCAAAACTAATTATATACTATAGGGACCAAAATTGATTTTGAGAATAGGGTAAAATAGTCATTTAGAAAAAGTAAATAGATGGAGGTACCATTTCTGCAAGTAAATAGTGTTTTGAGTGACCATTTATGTAGTTTTTAAAGACCAGGGACCATTTCCATAATTTTGAGCAAACCACAGGGACCATTTCTGTAATTTACTCAAAATAAAATGTTACATTTGGATAATTAAATTATAAAAAGAAAGAAATACTGTGTGTGTGTGTGTGTGTGTATACATGAAAAAGTATGAAAAATACATAAATGGTCCCTGAAAGTTTGAAAAATACATAAATGGTCCCTGAAAGTCAAAAAGAGAAAAATGCCCCTGAAACAAACGACTCAAGTTAACTGCCGTTAGTTTCAAGGACCAAAATGTTACAACTTTTCGATTTTAGAAACTTATGGTGTAATAAAATTCGTTTAGGGACTAAAACCGTAATTCCATATAAACCACAGGGATCATTTATGTAATTTAGTCTATAAAAAAAGGACAAAGCCTATTGTTTGTATTATTACTCTTTTAGAGATAGTGTTAAAAAAGACAAAACATAATGGTTTTTTGCTATTCAAAGATTATTTATGTTATTTCTAGGAGTAAATTACATAAATGGTCCCTGTGGTTTGTCATAAATTACGAAACCGGTCCCTGTATTTCCAAACTTGCATTGGCAGTCCCTCAAACCACATTTTGCTTTCACAATCCGTCCCTCCCTCTAATGGACGTTATTTATCGCTGTTAAGGGCTTCTCAGACAAGGGTATTATGGTCATTTCTTGTTTTCTCTCCTTTTTGTTGTCCTCGAGAATCACATTAAGTCAGACTAACTTAATTTAGACCCTTCATTTGCACTTATAATCCCTATGGTTTGATGATGACACTCTTCAGTTGAGTTCAGTCGAAGAAGACGAAGTGAGTTGAGCTACTGGTAACGATGGCGACAACTTGGCGATTTAGAAGTAAATTCGATCATTTCAATCCACTCGAAGCATACGGTGAGTTTTATGTTTTGTTTGATATGAATGTTAGTATAGTAACATATAGTAACATTTTAGTGATTACTTGATTTTGTGAAATTTAAATTTCAGCAAATGAACCAACAATGTTTAGTTTGAAGATAAATCATGGTGGGATTTTTACCAGATTTCCTCGTAGGAAGTATATAAATGGAAAAGAAAGTATTGTGGATTATATCAATTGTGATTTGTTTTCTATTCATGAGTTCAACTACATGATGGAAGAGCTAGGTTATGTTGATGATGGTGAACCGATGTATTACCATTTCCAAATACCATAACTTGATTTGGATTAAGGTCTTCATGCTATGGCTTTTGAAATGGATGTCTTAGTATTGGGTAAATATGTTACAGTACACAAGATAATCAATGTATATACTGAGTATAGGCTGACCAACGTAAAAACGTATGACAAGTCTCCACAGTCAACTAAAGTTAGAATAGAGGAGTTACCTAAAGAACCCTTGCCTGTACGAACACAACAGAAAAAGGTTTCAAAATCTAAGAAAATGTTAATGTTGGAATGGGTTGAAAAGGTTGATGAAGCTCAAAGTAGTGGGGCAATAATACAAGGTGAAGAATGTGTACCTAAGGATACAGAGGGGACTGTAATATCTAATGACATGAATGAAGGTACTGGTCAAGGTGAGATGACATGGTTGAAGGTACTGGTCAAGGTGATGACATGGTTGAAGGTAATGCTGAAAATAATGATATGGCTGATGGTACTGGTCAAGGTAATCACATGGTTGAAGACAATGAACAAGTTAATGACATTTGGGCAACTTATATGGATCATGATTTTGATCCTTTCTTTGGTGCTTACGAAGTGACAGCACATGGGGGTAAAGAAAATGATAATATTCAACAGGATGATGCTATAGGTGATCAAAATCAACAGCATAGGTTGGTGGATGAAGATCAGGAAAGCACTGATAGTGAGTTTATTATTGATAAAGAAAATATGTTTGATGAAGATAACGTAGACATGAGAGATTTCAGAGTGAATATTGATAAGGATGCAGAGTGGATGGATGATTTAGAGGTAGAAGAAACACCAGTAGATGAAGATCAAGAAGAAGAAGAAGAACTTGATCTTGATGACTTTGACTCTTGTTCAGAGGATGATTTGGAGAGAAACAGAAATAAGAAATTGAGAAAGGTCAGAAAGGAAAAAAAAGAGCCAGTGGGTCAAGTGTCTGCAAGTCTAATTTTTATGTTGGTCAAGTTTTTGGAAACAAGGAAAGTGTTAGGCAGATGATACGGTTGCATGCTATTGAAACTCGTAGACAACTACATGTGGTGAAGAATGACTTGGTTAGAATTAGGACAATTTGCAGAGGAAAGATTCCTTTGTTTGAAAATGAGACTGTAGGGCCCAGTGAAGTTGACAACACCACACCATCTATCAAAAAGGGCAAGCAAGTAAATTCCAGCAAGGGTAAGGAGGTAATTTCAGATAAAGGTACATGTCCTTGGGTTCTGCATATATCTAAGGAAAAAATGAAGAAACTTGGATGGTCAAGACCTATACTGATGAGCATAAATGCCTTCAAACCAGAGATGTAGCTGCTTGCACAGCAACTTTTTTGTCACAAGAAATTCAAGAAACAATTGGGCTAAATCCAAATATTCCAATTAAGGCTTTGCAAGAACAGTTGCAAAGGAAGTATGAGATAGGTGTATCTGCTATGAAGATCTTCAGAGCTAAGTCAATGGCTGTTAACAAAGTTCGAGGTGATTACATTCAGCAATACAGTTTGTTAAGGGACTATGTTTGTGAGCTTCAAAGGACTAATGCTGGAACAACAGGTTTGGATATTATTATGTACTAAATTTACTTTAACATTGTTTGGGTGTTGTGGTCTAACATTATGTACTAAATTTACTTTAACAACAGTGAAGTTAGATGTGGAATGTGAACCAAATCCAGCTGAACCTACAAGGAAGTTCAAGAGGATATACATCTGTTTGGGTGCACTAAAGGCAGGTTTCAAGTGTTGTATGAGAGATGTGCTTGGTTTAGATGGTTGTTTTATGAAAGGTCCCTTTCCTGGTCAGATCTTAACTGCAGTGGGAATTGACCCAATAATGGAATTTATCCATTAGCATATGCAATAGTGGAGGCTGAAACAACTAACTCTTGGGAATGGTTTTTGAGTTATCTTGGAGACGATTTAAAGCTGTTTAGAAACTCAAACTTTACCTTCATAAATGACAAGCAAAAGGTTTGATCATATTTAACATTAAGACTCCCTTTATTATGTGTCAATTGATGTTGTCTAACATTATGATGTGTTATTTTTTTAGGGATTGATTCCTGCTATTGCAAAACTATATCAATGTGCTGAGCATAGGTTTTGCCTTAGGCATGTTCATGAAAACATGAAGCTTCAATGGAAAGGGAAAGCATTTAAAGATCTTCTTTGGATGGCTGCAACTGCAACAACAGTTCCTCAGTTTGTTGCTGTCATGGATAACTTGAGGAACTTAAATCAAGGATGTTATGAGTGGTTGAAAGAAATTCCTCCTCAACACTGGAGTAGGTCACACTTCACAGGTATAACCATATACTGTTACAATTATTCTTAAAAGTACAATATGATGTGTTGTTATAATTATGCTTATAAATATATATCATATTTATGAAATATATTTATGAAATACAGGTAGGTGTCATTCTGATGTCTTGTTAAACAATATGTGTGAGGTCTTTAATAGGAAGCTAATAGATGGAAGGGACAATCCTATTATAGCATGCTTAGAGTACATTAGGACTTATCTAATGAAAAGGATAGCAAATGTTCAAAAGGTCATTGATAAGACTGATGGACCATTGACCCCAAATGCAACCAAGTTGCTTGATTCAATCAAACATGAAGCTTCAGCATACAATGTAGAATGGAATGGGGGTCATAAGTTTCAAGTAACAGGTCCATACATGGATCAATGTGTAGTAGACATGAGTGCAAGGGATTGTTCTTGTAGAAAGTGGGATTTGACAGGTCTCCCATGCAAGCATGTTGTTGCAACAATTTGGAACATGGCTTCAAATGGGAGACAAGTTGGATTACTAGAAAGTTGGGTACATCCTTGCTATCATCTTGAAACTTGGAGGAAGGTTTACAATTACAAAATTGATCCAATCAATGGCAGCCAATTATGGCCAAAGTCAGTTTGTCCAACTAGAATTACACCTCCAAAACATCACACCCAAGTAGGCAGACCGAAAAAGAAAAGACGAATGACTGCTGATGAGACGAACCAACAAGTTGTCAAAGGAAGTAAAATTTCAAGGGCTGGAAAAATAGTTACATGTGCTAAATGCCACAACATTGGCCACAACTCTAGAAGTTGCAAAGAACAACAGTTGGATAGTGGCAGTCAAGTTCAGAATGCAAGTAGGAGTTCAAGCAAGGTGTTCACTTGTTCCAAGTGTAAGATTCAAGGACATAATGCAAGGAGTTGCACTATGGACCGACAAGGGAAAGAAGCAACAAAAGATAAAAGGAAGAAAGCTCAACAGCAGGGACAAGGGCCAGTTCAAATCAGGGAAGGGGTAACATCAACAAAGAAGGGAACAACAAGTGCAAAGGAAAAAGGCAAAGGAAAGGGGAAAGTGTAATGTTGTTAGTTTGTTAAACATGTCTTTTTGTTTGTTGGTGGAACAATCTATTTTGTGCATCATGCTTTTGGGTTGTCTGTAACTTAAACATGTCTTTTTTGTTTGATGTTGAAACAATACTTTTTGTGCATCATGGGTTGTATCAATGCAGTTGGTAGAATTAATATAAGTATCTTTAATGTCATTGCAACTTTTTGTGAATCCTACTTATCAATCAACAATTTAATCAATACAATAAGAACAAGATCAAGAACAACTAACTGAATGCTTTGATGATTACAGAGATGAATTGAAGAACACGTACTGTAGCCCTAGATTTTCTCTAAAATTCCATGCACTAATATTCTAATTGTCAAAATCTATCTATTTACAAAGTCAAACATTCTATTTATAATATTTACAACTTTGCACTAATTACATATTAAACCCTAGACTTTGATTTTCATCAACAAAACAATATTCCAACAATCTCCCCCTTTGATGAAATAAGCAAAGTCTTCATCTTGTTAGCCCCAGCTTCATTTCAAAATTTCTAACACTCTTTCTATTTGCAAGCCTCCACTTTATCTTTGATATGACTTCTACTATGAGCTTCTTATCATTAACACTGAGAGCTCCTCTTTTCGTTTTTCTTTTCTGATCAGCAGCCAATTTTCCTTTTAGCCCACTCATAACCTTCTGGAGTGTTCCATCACAAAACTTGTTCGATTCAATGGTCCTCATAGCTCTCAGCTATCGATTTTTATATTTGTACATTACAACTGGACGCTTTACCATGATAACTTGAAACTCTTTCAGCTCCCCTGCAAACTTGATTTCCCTATTCGTAGAGTCACGTTTATTTTCCGCATGCCCCTTTCAACACCTATTTGGAGGTCTTGAATTGACATAAGAACAAGGTTTATATGCATGAAGTGAAACAAAGTCTTCAGAGCAAATCTGCAATGCTCATTTCTTTTGTTTCTGCATAATTCGTCAAACAAATCTTCAATGTCCACCAAGTTCATCCAAAACATATCAGCTTCAGTGAATGTGTATGTATTCCCATCCGATCTTGTAACCGTGAAAGTAGGATAAAAAATCTTAACGAATCTATCCTTTTCAATCTTTATCTGATCCACTATTGGAAACTCACTTCTAACCTTTTCAGCACTTTGAGCTTTATTTTGAAGAAAATTTGCATAATTCACCAGATTTGGTCTATTCGGCTCCAACACTCTAAGGAACTTCAGTGAAGTGCACGGTGCTTGCTTTTTGCAGAAAATCTTTTTCTCAAGATGGTCTACAAGATATGGCAATTTATTTCTTTTTCTAATATACTCAGCCGATTTCTTCGATGAAAGCTCCAAACCCTTTTTCCTTTTCTTTCTAACTTCTTCTTCATTCAGAAGGCACAACATATCATCAATTTCTTTTTGAACTATTCTTTGAACTTCAAACCTCAATTGATGTTGCCTCTGTGACTCATCAGCTAACACATACTCATAAAAAAATCTTTCCATAATCTCAAAGTCATTAACTTCTTTCACAACTGGAGGAATAAAACTTTCAACTGAGAATGACTCCAACTCTTCTTCTTTTACATGTACCGTAACCTCAGGCTTTTCAACCGTTGGTATAGGTATATCATCTTTTAATATTTCTTGAACTAACACTTCTTCTTCTTCTATTCAGTCAGCTCTCACAGCAACATCTGTCAACTCTATGACATCATCATCATCAGATTCTTCTATCTCTACAACATTCTCAGCAATATCCTCAGTCATTGATACTTTCTCTTGTACATCATCATCAGAATCTTCACATTCATTGAAATTGTAAAACTCTGACTGTATGCTCAATAGAACAGGAACATCTTCATAAAGAATCAATTCCTGTCCTTCTTGAACATCAACAGATTCTTTTAAACTTCCCGCTTCTCCTCTCTCTTGTCCTTCCGACTCTTTCTCTGGATAAGTGATCATTAAAATACCCGGTGTCGGCTCATCAAGCTTCCCCCTCTTCTCCCCCTCATGAGGAGCATCATCGGAGTCATCATCACGCTCATCATGTTTTCTTTTAGGCACTGAACCTTGAGCCTTGCATGATTGTTCATTAGCTGCTACACGTTCTGACAAATTTCCCAAAGTTGTTATCACCGTACTCTCCAACCCTATCATCCTCTCTCTCATTTCATCAAATTGCTCAAAAACTAAGTCTCTTAGCTCTTCTATAGCTTGATTTGGATCTGGTTGCTTCACTGACTCTTCTGCTACAGATTTTCCTTTCAGAAACTTATGAATATTTGTCATTTGAGCCATAACCTCTGATAATTGAGCAGACATGATTATTCACACCAGCAACAGTAGCATTCAATGCTTGAGTTAGAGTAGATTCAGTCACAAACGGGAAAAGAGTAACTACTGGGTCACTTAGACTTCTAGTTGACACAACAGTGGAACTTGTAAAAAGAACCTCTGTGTGGCCAGTGCTCAGAGTTGGCATAGTTGTGGCTCTGACTGGACTTCCAACCTCTTCAAGTGACGGAGCAACAAATGCTTCCGTTACTGAGGTTGTTCCGGCAGTGACACTAAGTTCAACTGCACTTACTTCAACGAATGAAGCAGACGCAAGTGTCCTAGTGTGTATCGGTTCTAGACTCTATGAGAGAAATAAAGTCATACACTCGGGCAGATGTGCACTAATTCCAATATCCATCAAATCCAAAGGATTATCGGATAGCATATGAGCTTGATCTCGATGTTCAAATGAAACAGTCTCCTGTTGAGAGGAGACTGAGTGGATGGGGGGTGTGCAATCGTTAGTGGGATACTGACTTCTTCAATGCTAACTCCCTGTTGGGAGCTAACAACATATAAGGATCTATCCCGGCTTTCTGGGCTTTGGGCATCCCTCACACTCTGCTGAGCTATATTTACAGTATCAATTAAAGCAGCTCCTCCCTCATTATGATCTGGACCACCTTCATCATCATCATCATCCTCACCTTCCGCTGCTCCCTCATTAATATTTGATAAGGTACGTTTTGAATCAGAACTACTCGCATCTCCCTCACCACCCCTTACTTCAACCTCTGCTCCCTCAGACACTCGAAGGCTTCCCTGAACTTCAGCCCCTTGCTGAAGTTCCTCTTGTCCTACAACTCCTTGGTTTAGAGAACCCAGTTCTTGGGTCTCTATGGGAGCGTGATCTATTCTATAAAGCCTCACATTTTCACTCTCCTGATCTGCATACTTTAACAAAGCTTCCGGAATAGGCATGATGTTTGCATTTGGAGAATCTGGCACTTCATGTAAGCTCATCATCACATAATCAGGACATCTTTGAGAGCTTGATCTTTTTGGTATGTTTTCATTTGCCCTGAGAATGCCTCTGATTAGGATTTGAATGAACCGTTGCAAAGGAACAATTTTCCTTGATCTATTCGTTGTTTTGGCCAGCACAACTTCTTTGATATCCTCCCAGATGCATTGTGCATAATCATAGTGTTTGTTGAAAGCTATGCCGTGGAAGATCCCGAGACAATGGATACTGCATTTGTCTATGCCTGTGTGTTTAGACGTCATGCATCTATTAATTATTCCGAAGAGAGTGTACCATTCACCATTCAGCCCGTTGCGATGGAATTTTGAACTTTTGGGTAGTGGCTTTGAATATCCCAAGCAGATTAGATCATGGACCAACTCCTCATCTGATACAAAGTCCTCAAAGTCGGCTAATTCTAGAAAGTTTATTGTATCTATTCTACAGGGTAGGAATAGATTGTGCTTGAGTCTGACTGGAGTGATTTTGGTTTTAAATTGATCAATCGTAACCTTGAAATGATGGTTACCATCCGCAGGAACAAACTTCACGGTATGCCAGAATTGTTGAAGATATACTTGAGGAATGGAAGATTTATATTGAAGAAGATATCCCAAAGGATGGCCTTTGAGAATATCGACAATGTTTGGATGGCTAACTTTGATAACTTTGGTATCCAGACGGTGGTTATTATCTCTGAATGGTAGGCAGTATTTGGGTTTGACTAACTGGTTATCGGGAATAAGGGTAGATGGTGAAGGTCTAGTGACAGATGCGGAACGAATTGGTTTGGATACAAGAGTGTGGTTAGATGAAGAATGGGAGTCAAAAGAGTTTGAAGGTTGGGATTAAGCTTGAGAAGCCATTTGTAACCTGTGTAAAATAATAAGAATGTTAAGATTCAAAAGATAAACAAATGAAATTCTGCAAAATAGAAAAATAAAAACATTTTGCCAGAAATTATAAAAATATGTGCTATTCTGTTTAAAGCATCGAGATTCCAAACAATAATATGAAAATATTATTGATAGGATTCCAAAGTCAATTTTTCAGAGACCAATGTTAGAAAAACACATATTTAATCTTGAAAAATGTAACATTTTTCTTAAAAAATAAAATCCCAACACTTAGAAAATTTTTTTTCAAAAAGAATGAGTATAAATCTCGAATGACTCTAAAAATTTCTCGAATGACTCTTAATCAAACTCGAATGATGTGAAATGAATCTCGAATGTGCTCATGTACCAACTCGAATGACAAAGAAGATTTCTCGAATATGTCTAAGAACCAACTCGAATGAAGTATAAAATTTCTCGAATAACACACAACTCAACTCGAATGAATGTGAGTCCTTTCTCGAATGAAGAACTTATCGAGAATGAGTTTGAAAATTTTCCAAGTCCTGGACTCAAAGCAACTCGAACATCAAATAAAGTTCCTTGAAATAAGGATAAACCCAACTCGGATGATATATGAACGAACTTGAATGACATATTAATCCTAAGGACTGGAATGAGTTCAACTCGAACGAGTCATGAATGAACGCTATTAAAATAGGAGACCAACTCGAATAACATTTGAAGTTTCTCGAATGACTAAGTGATCAACTCAACTGAAACAATACATTTCTCGAATGATGTATCATGCAACTCGAATGAAACTGAATGATTACTCGATTATACCTTTATTCGAGAAAATATGTTTGAAAATATTTTGAAGTCCCTACACACTGATCTTCAAAATTTTGATTCCAGGGACTATAATACTGATTAAAAAAGTGAACCCCACTCGAAAAATGATTTCAAACAAGTTTTGTTTACTGAACTTTGTTCAGAAACAACAACATCTAGGTTAAAAATCCAATTTTCAGTGAAATAAGAACTCGAAACAATTTGAACCAAAAATTCAAAATTCTGTCAGTGTGGTTTAAATTGAACTTCGAAATTTGAGATTCAAGTTCATAGTGATAATCCGCAAACAACCACACTATTAATTGCAAAATTACACAAACACAAACAGATATACGAACAAATAGACATAAGAACATTAAGAAAACAGAAAAATCGAACCTATATATATATATATATATATATATATATATATATATATATATATATATATATATATATATATATATATATATATATATATATATTATGAAACTAAGAAAATACTTACAATTATTGACAGAAACTTGTGAAAGGACTGAAATCTTTCTGAAATTTCTGAGTTTTCTTGAAGTTTACTTCGTGAGGAAGAAATGTTAGAGAAGGTGAATAGTGGCGTTTTTTCGAAAAAATGAAATTCAACATTGAAATTCAACTTTATAGTTGAAATTTTTTTCAAAATTCAAAAATTTTGACCCGGCCCACTTCTCCTATTACATCTTTTATTTCAGGCCTATTTCACATAAACCAAAAATTTCCTTCCAAAAAAAAAATTTAAAACCTAAAAAAAATTAAAACAAAGTTAATAGAAAATTTTTTTTATAACACTAAAAAAATATAACTACATTCAAAGAGAAAAAAAAATTAACTAAAACTGAAAAAAATGGAAATCACAAAACACACACAAAAAAAATATATATATCAAAAAAACAATTAAAAACATATAATGCTCCCCCTTGATGTTTGCACTTCAGGTCCCCCTCAGATGTATACAATATTTTTCATGTTTGCTACCCCTACAAAACATAAGATAAAATTTATCCGATTTTCTCAAAATCGGATAAACTCATTTTTCTGCTCCCCCTGCACATGACAATCCAGATCTGTTAAATTCCGAAAAAATTTAAATTTTTAAAATTCATGAATTTAACATCAAATTAAGATCAAATAAAAAAATGTAAATTTAAAATTATAAATTGTAACTACTGAATTTTTAAATATAATGATTCAACATACCCAACTTGTATACCAAAAAATTATACCGTTTCTCATCTAATGCTTTGGTAAACAAGTCAGCTAATTGATATTCAGTAGGAACAAAATATAATTCTATATTACCATTTTCAACATGATCCTTAATAAAGTGATACCGAATGTCGATGTGTTTGGTTTTGAGTGTTGCACAGGATTATATGCTATAGCAATTGCGCTATGAGAATCACAATATATCGGAATCTTCTGTGGTGTAAACCTGTAGTCTCGCAGTTGGCTCTTCATCCACAACACCTGAGAACAGCATGATGATACATCAACATATTCTGCTTCAGCTGTAGACAATGAAACACAATGTTGTTTCTTGGATGACCAGCAGACGGGTTTGTCACCTAAGAATTGAACTGCACTAGATGTACTTTTTCTGTCCATCTTATCACCTGCATGATCAACATTAGAAAAAGCAGTTAAATTGAATGAAGATTCTCGGGGATACCACAAACCAAGATTTGGGGTTCCCTTCAGATATCTTAAGATCCTTTTAGCAACAGCTAAATGTGATTTTTTTGGATTTGCCTGATATCTAGCACAAACACATGTAGCAAACATAATATCAGGTCTACTTGCTGTTAAATACATTAATGACCCAATTATTCCTCGATAATGAGTTACATCTACAGGTTTCCCTGAAATGTCCTCATCGAGTTTGGATTTTGAATCCGGAGCCATGAGAGTTTTCATAGGAGTACTGTTGACCATGTTAAATTTCTTTAACATGTCTTGAATATATTTGGACTGATTTATAAAAATACCATCAGTCGGTTGTTTAACTTGTAAACCTAAGAAAAAAATTATTTCTCCCATCATGCTCATTTCAAATTTCTGGGACATTAAGAAAGCGAATTTCTTGCAAAATTCAGGATTTGTAGACCCAAATATTATATCGTCTACATATATTTGAATTACTATAATATCTGGCCCCTGACGTTTTATAAACAGGGTAGTATCCACTGCACCTTTGTTAAATCCACATTTCAACAAGTATGTTGAAAGTGCATCATACCAAGCACGCGGTCCTTGTTTAAGGCCATACAGTGATTTATCTAAAATATATACATGATCAGGCTTCGAAGGATCAGTAAACCCTTCAGGCTGATATGTATATACTTCATCAGTTAGTTCCACGTTTAAAAACGCAGTCTTTACATCCATTTGGTAAACAGTAAAATTTTTATGAGCAGCAAATGCTAGAAACATCCTAATTGCTTATATTCTTGCAACTGGAGCGAAAGTCTCATCATAATCGATCCCTTCTTGTTGACTGTATCCTTTGGCAACGAGTCGTGCTTTGTTACGAATGATGACACCATGTTCATCCTTCTTATTCTTGAAAATCCACTTCGTGCCAATTATTGATTTATCTTTAGGTTGCTCTACCAATCTCCAGACCTTCAACCTTTCGAATTGATTCAGTTCTTCTTGCATTGCCACAATCCAATCAGCATCCAGAAGAGCTTCTTTCACATTCTTTGGCTCAATTTTGCTGAGAAAGTTGGAAAATAAGCACTCATTTATTGTTGCTCTTCTGGTTTGGACTGATGCAGAAGGATCACCAATGATATTTTCTGTTGGGTGATTTCTTGTCCACTTAAAGGTATGTGGATACGGTTGAATGTGGTCTTGATTGGGATTTAAGTCTAAGTAGGGAAGTCAGGGGTTAGCTTCGGATGTAGATGGTATATTATCTAAGATAGGAGTTTCTGAGTGTTCAGATGGTAAGGGGGTTTCAAAAGATTCTGGAGGTTGAATGGGTTGTACACTATCAGTAGGTAAATGCACATCTGTCGTTGAAGCTTCTCCAGTTTCTTCTAAAATTGGTTGATGAGAATTATCCGAGACTACGACGAGATCTCCAGTAATCCTGTCAGGCACCAAATTTAAAACATTAGGTTTGGGCTTTTCAAAGTAGTCTTCATAGAAATTCTCGAACAGTTTATTTAAATCTGAATTATCTGCATTCTGTTCAGTTGACTTCATAGAATTCAGCTTGTTATGTTCGGGTCCTGAACTGGTATGTTCAGAAGCCATTACTACGCCTTCATCAAATTTTACATCACGCTTTCATTGACTGTCTTGGTCCGCTTGTTGTAGACCCGGAAAGCTACCGACTCCTTCAAATACCCAATGAAGATACCTTCATCAGCTTTTTGATTTAATTTTCCCAGATTGCTTTTGTCATTTAATATGAAGCACCTGCATCCAAAGACATGGAAAAATTTAACATTACGTACCCGTTTGTTTATTAGTTCATACGGAGTCTTTCCGAATCGTTTATTGATTATTGATCGGTTCTGCGTGAAACAAGCTGTTGCAACGGCTTCAGCCCATAGGAATAACGGAAGATTGGAATATACCAGCATCGTTCTTGCAGATTCCACCAGTGTCCGATTTCTTCGTTCAACGACACCATTTTGTTGTGGAGTACAAGCGGCTGAAAATTGATGTTTTATTCCCACAGAATTCAAAAATGATACGAGAGATTTGTTCTTGAATTCTGTCCCGTTATCTGATCTGATGGTCTGAACTGAAAGCTGCAACTTTACTTGAATTCTTCGGATGAAGTCTATTGTGATTTCAATAGCATCAGATTTGGA
This sequence comes from Centrapalus pauciflorus, assembly GCA_020465985.1. Lineage (NCBI taxonomy): Eukaryota > Viridiplantae > Streptophyta > Magnoliopsida > Asterales > Asteraceae > Centrapalus > Centrapalus pauciflorus. The sequence goes on along the minus strand of JAANYP010002056.1, from coordinate 6,071 downwards.
ACGCAGGAAGAAAACCCATGTGTATCTGGAGTAGTCATCGACTATTACCAACACATATCGTTTCTTGTTTTTACTTTGTACTCTCATTGGTCCACACAGATCCATATGTAGCAATTCCAGTGCTCTCGTTGATGAGTGTTCTGTTTTGGACTTGTGTGAAGCTCTAGTCATCTTTCCTTTCCCACAAGCGGCGCACAACTGCTTCTTTTGAAATTTGAGAGTTGGTAGCCCTTTAACTAACCCGCCTTTTGCTAGGTTGGTTAATTCGTTAAAATTCAGATGTGAAAGACGACGATGCCATAGCCAAGATGTTTTAGATGTTGCTTTTGACATTAAGCAGACATCCTTTTTTCAGATTGATTGAGACTAGGTCAATTGAGTACAAATTGGTTTTCCGGTTCCCTGCTAGGATTTCTTTTCCTTCTCCAGATCTTATGTTACACCGATTTTCGCAAGGCCGAAGCCTTTCGGCTTCAGTATACCGCACACCCTTATAGTAAAAAAACATTAAATGTTTAAGTTGAATTGAATTTTTGATAAACTAAATATATGTTTATATCACATGCATATAATAATTGTAATTTGTTTATAAGTTTATATTCTGATAAAATAATTAGTTGTATGTATGTATGTATGTGTGTGTGTGTGTGTTACGTGTCGCGTCCTCGGTTACTAAAAATTTTGTTTATTCGCCTCGCCTAATTTTTCATATATAGTTCTTCTTAATTAGTTATCTAATTTATTTCTAAAATTTTAAGTATGAATATAATTAAGTACTACATAATTTAACTTCTATAAATAAAAAATAATATTTTTAAATGATTTAAATAACTTGCATATTTAACTCCTAACGTTAGCTAACAATGCATTATTTTATGGGAAATATTACAAAAAAACCAACGCACTTTTGATATTTTTCGATTAAGTCCATGTACCAAAAATGTTTCCATAAAAGTCCTTCAACTTGAAATTTTTTACTAATTGTGTTGTTTTATGGGATTTTTAAAGATTTTTCAGATGTTTTTCATAAAATTTCGTGAAGTTAAAGGACTTTTATGGAATTTTATGTGCAATGATTTTTAGGAAAACGTTTTTAAGTTGTGTGACTTTTATAGAAACGTTTTTGGTGCAATGACTTATTTGAAAAATACTGAAATAGTTTATAATTTATTTAATTATAAACATTTTAAAGTTTTATTCTATGTAAAAAATTAATTTTTTATTTATACATAAAAATCTAAAAATAAAAAGTGTTAAAAAGATAAGAGATAGATACTATTCATACATATTTAAATATAGAAAAAATTTAGTTATCCTTAATAACAACAAATGATACTATTTGCATATTTTTTTAGAAAAAAATAAACATGTTTGTATGTAATTGATGTTTTATGTAAAATTTTAGTAAACATTAATTTTTTAAAATATCCAGGTAATACGTGGGTTAATTACTAGTTATAATATTAAAGCATTAATGGTCAACAAGTCAAGAATTCTTAGGCACAACTTCTTTGTATGACGTACAACCATATTTTTCTATCATTCTTGAAAATTAGGAGATACACCCTTTAATTTAGATATGGGATTTTAAGTAAAAAAAAAAAAAGTTAAATTCATTTTACATAACTTTTTCACCTTCAAATGTTCGTTTGAAGTTTAATGAACAAATGATTATTTGTTATAAAAATATTTATCTTTATCTATTGTTTTGTCATGTCTTTAAAACTATTTGATTTTATAAGGTTAGTGATAGGAAAGTATTGCTATTTAAACTAATGCTTATCAAAAGGTACATCGTTGGACTAAAGTTGTACCATTGAAAGTAAACGTATTAACATGACGGGTGTTAGATGATAGTTGATAAGACTGTATTATTGCGTGTTTTCAGTAGTTTTAAAGGCACATATATGCATTTTCACTTCGAAACTGTCGTACTTTTACATCATATTTGTGTTTCAGGATCCGGAAGTCATTTCAAAGCACCACGAGAAAATTCAGCTCAAAAGGCGCAGGTCCGGGAGTAGAGCTACGCCCAGGTCTACGCCACCCTACGCCCCAAAACAATAAAATTTCGAGTTCAAGATCAATTCCAGCGCAGGCTGGTGTACCCCCGGGCACAGGGGGGGCGCAGGCTATGCCCCTGCGGCATAAAAACCCTGCAGATGCGGTTTTTATCCCAAAACCCTACTTTCCATCTCCTCTATAAATGGAGATCGTTTGCAATCATTTTTGGAGAGTCCCAAAGTGTTGAAAAAAGCGGCGAAGCCATGCCGGAGTGGATTCACGATTCAAGTACGTAGAAGGTGGATTGTAATCGTTCAAGCCTACGATGATGTCTCCAACCATTCCCGGTGAAGAGCACACGATGAGCGGCTAAACACCATAGTCGTTTGCTGAGGATCTACGACTAAGTTTTACATTCTTGAATTTCATATCATGTTTTGATCTATTTCGTGTTTATTGAATATTTTGTGTGTAATGCAAATGAAAAGCATTCGGTTATTATTATGAGTAAATGTTTTGATTGGTAAAAGCAAGATAGTTCATAGTGATATTATTATTTAGGTCGAGTCCATTAGTTTTGGGATTAAGACAAGTAATGAATTTTGCATGCGCTATGCCGAGATTTATTGGTTAAAATATTTATGATTAATTTGACTACGCAATTAATTATGTCTATGTGGTTGTTGCATGGAATTCAAGTGAGTAATAACTTATGCCCTAGTGATCCATAAATGGTTATCTTCAAATTGTTTTGTTAATCAATTCGTTAGTTGCTTGCTGTTATTTTAGTCATAATTTAGTCGTAATCATTATTCCAAACAAATCACTCAATTCACAATTTAATCGTTTTTAATAAACTAAAGAAACTAGCTAATCAACCCTAATTCACATACGCACTCCCTGCGGATTCGACCCTTACTTCGCTAAGCTAGTAGTTAGATTTAAGGTAATTTCTACGGGCCACAATGACGACTCTCAGATTTTGGCGTCGTTGTCGGGAAGTGGTAAGCGCTTGTTCGGGCTAGTAAGTTAGCTCTGCCTTAATTTATGTAACATCCCTATTTTTTCAAGTACATGTAATTTACAATTTTAAGAACTCAGTTATTGTATTAATGGAACATTATATTAAGTTAAGCAAAATTTTGATCATATTATCAGTTAACTGAGAAAATACGAAGTTGAGGGGTATAATGTGCAAATAGGTCAAAGTAGCAAATAAAAAGATGGAAACCCTTCATTTCAACATTCATACTCTCTCTACTCTCTCTCTCTCTAAACCGTACTCTCTCTCTCTCTCTCTCTCTCTCTCTCTCTCTCTCTTCTCTCTCTCTCTCTTCTCTCCTTCTCTTCTATCTCTTCTCTCTCTCTCTCTCTCGGCTTCAATTCAAGGAACACACAAGAATCAACAATTTCAAGTGCAAAAAGTTGGATTCAAGTTGCAATCTAGGAACTATAACTACTACAACAAACATTTTGAGGTAAGATTTATACAAAACTTGCAAATTTAAGTGATTATTGGTTCGGTTTTTATGAAAACCGATTTCTAATATTAGTGATACAAATGTTATTGCATGTTGGATATTATTGTTGAAATGTTAAAATCGAGCATGTATGATGTAGTATACCAAACATAATTTCTGGAAAATGTTGGAAAATTTCTAAGTATGAACTCGGATCAGTATGGACCGAATTCGGGCCCTGTTCATCCATTTCGGACCAATGTTCCATTTCGGACCATACCTAGTTCGGACCAATACTCAACTTCGGACCACCCCATTTCGGACCCTGCAAATTCGGACCATCACCCAGTTCGGACTCCACATCATTTCGGTCCTACCCCAATTCGGACCATCCGGATTTCGGATCCATCCGAATTCGGATGTGGTCCGAATTCAGTTGGAAATTCATTTAATTTTTAGGATTTAAGATTTAAGCAATTACTGACATTAATTCACTATTACACTTACTTTACAGATCATTGTGGTGTTGTTTAACACACATTGATTCAGAGACACGATACACTATACCAACCACTGTGAGTTAAAGATTATCATTCTAACATTTATTGTTTTTGCATTCACACTTTTACTATTCAATGGCATGTTCACATTGTTCAATACATCAATTGCCACTCATGATTACTTTGTTGTTATGATGCACATTCGTACTTGACATGTAACACACATGTAGCCAGCGTTCGTTTGAAAGTGCATCAATTTACATCATGCTTGCACTGCATGATCATTACTTCACAATCTGATGCGACCTGGACTGGGGCTGACAGCAGGCCACTGTCGGGGACTGATCATCCCACTCGTTATCCTGGTCAGGTTCGGCACGTCCCCGATCAGCATTTGAACTGCCAACCCCATGCTAGCACTGCATGGTTTTTCACATACTACGAGGCTTGCACTGCCTGTACACACATACATTGGGGCTTACACTGCCCATGGTTACGCAATGCTTGTAAAGAAATATTTGTTGTTTGCATAATCTGTTATCTCACTAAGCATTAGCTTACTGTTGACTCACAATGTTTTCAGGCAAAGGCAAAAGTGTAGCAGGACCTTCTACTTAAGCATTTCACTTCAATATCCCGGAGACTTTAGAAGCTATTGGTACTTGAATGTAATAGCTTTGGGCTGGGATTTACTACTTTCAAAACAATTTGTGATGTTGTAATAGTTAGACTTTATCACTGTAGACATGTATTCTATTGCTTTAGTGTGGAACTGCTGAAATCTGAATTAAGCATCAATTTTAATTATCATGTTATTCATTGGGTTGTTTGTCGATCCTGGTGATTACAATTATACTATCAAAATATGAGGTTGTCACAATTTAGGTTAGAGTAGGTTAGTACTTTATATTGGATTATTTCCGTATTTTCATTTCTATTCATTAAAAAGCAAAAAAAAAAAAATCATAAAAAATGGTAATTGTAGTCACTCTACTTTTACCACAAAAAATTAAAAAATAATAAAAAATAATAAAATAATAAAACCAATTAGTTTACTAAGTACTGAAGTTCAAGAGTAATCTAAGGTGCGCGGAGGACGTAATTAAGCAAGAGGAAGAAATTCCAACTTTCGAGTAGCCGAATTTATCAATAAATCTCGAAGCCGAAATACCAGAGCCTTTAATTGTCGAAATGGGTGACCAATTAAGAAGAACTGTCGAGTCACATTATCGCCCTGGTGATGTGCTCGACCACTCACCTATTCGATATCCGGAAAATGAGAACGAACCCGAAGTTCGACCTCAATTATTCCAAATTCTTCCTATCTTTAGAGGTATGCCTAGTGAGGAACCCTACGAGCATTTAACTGAATTCACAGCTATTTGTAAAGCTAATAATGTTCGGGGTATAACCGCTGACGGTTTAAAACTTCGATTATTCCATTTCTCTTTGAAAGAAAAAGCCAAAAATTGGTTTGTGTCGCTACCCACCAATATCATCACAACCTGGGATCAAATGAAGCACGTAATTTCTCGTTGAGTATTACCCCATAAGTAAAACCACTGAGAAACGAAAAGAGATCATTGGTTTCAAATAAAAAACCTGGTGAACAATGTTATGAGGCATTTGATTGGATGAACGAATTGCTAAGAGCTTGTCCACGCCATGAAGTTCCAAAATGGATGCTCGTCAAAACTTTCTTTGATGGTGTGAGGCAAGAAAGTCAGAACATGATCACCGCGGCTACTGGTGGCACATTCTTAGCTAAAGAAGATGATGATGGTTGGGAATTACAAAATCAACTCAGTAAAGGTCTCAAAGTTTAAGCCGGTTCTGAAAATAATATCGGAGTTCAGGTGATGGATATAGATAATGCCTGGAAACTTGAAGTAAAGAGTGAAATCTCAGAACTCGGAAAGAAGATAGATCAACTGATAAGGAGTTTTAGCCAAAACACCACTGCATCAGTTAATTGCGTAATTTGCGGAGATCCATCTCATCATTCTGAAGCATGTCCTCAAGTGCAATCCACTAAGGAATATGCTAAAGAAGTATATGGTTTTAGAGCTCATCGGGAGAGGGATAACCTATTTTCGGAAACCTACAA
>JAANYP010002055.1:0-37104 GCA_020465985.1 Centrapalus pauciflorus | reverse complement strand
TTTCCTCTTTTTGGGAGGACAGATGTCAAAAACAGGAAGCTTGATTGGTTTTTGACCTTCCACAGGTTTGGGAAACTTATTCCCAGATTTCTCAGGCTGAGCAATGGCTTTGCCTTTGCCCTTACTGAGATGTGATTGATGCTGCCTATCAACATAATCAATGTTTCTGGTTTTGAAAGACTTATTTTCATTTATAACCGGTTTTCCACTATGATTTGAAAACTTATTTGAAACCACAGTAGATTTGCTTTCAACATGAGACTTACCCTTGTTAAATGCAGGCTGCTTACCTTTTGAAAATTTATTTTCAAAATGTTTAGCATCAAAAGGATTAACATGTCTCTTACCATCAGCTTTGGACCCAGAGCCTGTTTTATCAACAGGTTTGGTGTCCACCGCTGCAGCTTGAGCATGTTTTCCTTTCCTTTGCTTGTGTGAATCAGCAGAGCACTTAGCAGGCTGATTTGATGGAGAACACATTCCATCATCAGCTTTCGGGACTTTTTCACACAAGCTGTCAGTATTTTGAGGCCTGACAAACCTGTTTGTTGAGACCAGCTTTCCATTAACTTTCTGGATGAAAGTTCTGGGAAGCTCACCAAGAGTGGGCAAGTCATCTTTTAGATTATTGATCTCAACAATAGAAGCTGCTGTGTCAAGATCCCCTCCAAGATAGGCTTGGATTTATGCAGGGATCTGCTGACTTATGCAATGGCTGACTTTTTGTGCTGATTGGCACCAAGAGTCAACTATCTTTTGAAGCTTTGCATGTTTTACATCTGTTTCTCTCTTTTCTTCCAGTAAAATGGAGTTGATGTGTTTTAGTTCATCAAACTCAGTTTCCAATGGAAACAATCCAGTTTACCAGATTTAGTTTCAAGATCAGTTTTAAGCTTAGAGATTTAAAATATTAAAACATTATGCTTCTCAACAGCAGCTTTTAAATCAACCAGCATATAATCAAACATTTTTACTTTTTCATCAGAACTGTAAGCCATAAAATTTTTTACCTTGTACATCATTGTAGGGTTCCAGTTCTCCAAGCTGCTGAAGGCTTTAGCTTCAGCCAAGTCCTGTTTGAAATTGCTAGTTGATGGGACATCAGTATTGGCCATCAGACAATTGTTGTCTTCTTCATCTGAGGATAAATCAGACTCCTCCCAGTCACATGTCTCTGCCATCAATCTCTTTTGCTTGTTGGAAGCCATAGAGTTTTCCAACTTTTTCAGCTTAGCCATGGCCATAAGGTACTTAACCATATAGCCATCGTCCCTGTTAGTCTTGTATGGTTTGGAAGACTGTCCAACAGCTTTTGACACACAGTCAGCAGCTATATGGCCAGTTTTGCCACATTTGAAGCACTCAGCTTTAGATTTATCAAATGCCTTCTTCTTGACAGCATTTGAGTTCCCTTGTAGCATATTTCTTCCAAACCTCTTCTTGTTGAACCTTTTGACAAGCATGGCTATCATCTGCTCATCATCAAGCTCAACAAGATCTACACTATCTTCCTCATCAAACATTTCCTCTCTTTCATCATCAGCCTGTTGATCAGGTTGTGTGAACACATCATATACCTGCCCAACAGGTTGTCTCACGCTGGCCACTAAGGCAGCATCTCTTCTGGACATTTCCAATGCATTTCTCTTCTGCTGCCTTGACTACTCATCATTTAGTAAGGATCCATATAAGTTTACAAGATCCATACCGTTGATGGTACCTGAATTTCTCAAGATGATAGAAAAGTAGTTCCATTCTTCAGGCAAGATGTCTAAGAACTTGTTCACCAGGGTCAGGCTGTCCTTTGTGATCCCAACAGCTTTGAGATCATTAACAAGAGCAGTAAACCTGGTGTAGGTTTCTGTGAGTGTCTCCTTTGGTTTTGCAAAGAAGAGTTCAAACTGTCTCACAAGATTATTAATCCTGTTGTCCAGTGTGATTGTGGGTCCATCATAGACGGTACACAAAGTATCCCACATCTCCTTTGCAGTCTTCATCTTCTCAACCTGTTTGAACACATCATCAGGCAGATGAGATAACCAGGTTATTCCTGGCTTTTGCATCCAGAGCAACCAGTCTTTTGTCTTCATCAGACCATTGAGCTTTGGCCTTCTCAAAGGTTCTGATTTCAGGAGCAGCTCCTTCAACCGCAGGAGTTATGGTAGTAACAGAAGTTGGCACATAGGGACCTTCCATTACTATCTTTGGTAGTTGTACAACCAGATTCTCTAAATAGAGCATCATTCTGCACTTCCAGCTAGAGAGGTTTTGATGATTGAACTTTGGGGGTTTGGCCATTGACCCATTGTCATAGTAGGATGAGGAATTTGCAGCACTATTGCCAATGGAAAATTTGGGAGAATAAGAGATCTAGAGATGACACACACTCTATCTGCTCTGATACCAGTTGTAGGACCCAAAACATTTTCCAAGTGTATAGTTCTAAGCTGTAGAGGGGGGTGAATACAGCTATTTAAAACTTAACAATCTTTTTCTCAATGTTTGTGTATATTATTAACAAGTGTTAATTACAAACAAGCTTGAATGCGAAAAGGTTCAAGCTGAGATGACAGATACAACAGTTGGTTAACTAATCTAAGACTAACTCAGACTAGATACAATGAATACACTTACTTAGAAGCACTCACTGTTTCTACAAGACTCCGATGGATAGCTTACACAAGAACAGCTTAGACACACTCTACTGTTTTATATAACCAGACTTGCATGCATGGAATAACACACTTCAATGCACGTTCTGATTTCACACTCTTGATATCTCATAACCCTCAGAAGCTTCCTTTTATACTCAAAAGGTGAATCTCAGTGAAGCTTCTTCATTGGACAGATGAGATAGTGGAAAATCTTTCCAAAAGGACAAAACACCTTTCTGCACGTTCTGATAAAGTATCTTTGTCTTCACATGGCAGAATCTTTGTCTTTTCCTTTTGTCACTTTTGCATAAGGCTTTAACCAAAAGAGGAATGTCAACTTTGCATCTTTCTTCTTTTGCTAATGCCATTTTGATATAAGAAAAGGTCTGTCACCCTTTTCAAATATCCGTTTGTCTTCATGTAATCAGAACAGCGTGGGCAGGCTGTGCAGTTCTCATTTCCACTTTGTCTTCGACTTGTAAACTGATCTTGTAGCCAAAAACAATACATGAGGACTTGGAAACATATTCCATAAAGTGTTTAACCTGTTCACAAAGAACAGAACACTTGTAAACTGCCCAAGCTACTCAAGAGAACAGAGCAGCGTAGATAGTTTATCTCCAGCCTGTTCAGCAAATTGAACAGCTTGGATAAACTGCCTTTGTTGCAACTTTTGCAACATGGTAAACAGCTTTGGGCTGATATTGCAAATCACTTTCAGGTTTCAATAAGGCATATAACAGGCCTTAAATTCAACCTTCAAGTGCATCAACAGGTTTGATTAAAAATCTCCCCCTCAGATGTACAGCAGGTTTGACTGAGGCCTTTTTGTGCCTAACATGTACAAACCCGTCAGATGTTTGAAGAAGGTGCCACAGAAGTCTATGCCACAAGACGTTCTCTGAAACATGAAGTGGTGGTATATAGACAATGATACAGCTGAAGCAGTAATGGAGGATATAGAAGACAAAGTTATTTTGAGAGTATATGATCCGCTGCACCTGATAAATCTATCTAAGGATGACCTGCGAAAGCTACATGATCAGCCAATTTTCTTTCATGAAGGCAGGAGATCTGAGGCTAGGAAATTCCAAAAGATAGTTAAAGTATGTATTGATATAGGCTTATTTGCAGGTAGTAGCTTATATAGCTCTAGTGCTTAGACAAAATGTAAATAGTTAGAAGCCATCGTCAAGGGGGAGTCTGTTAGTACATCCTGTGTGACGATAGCAGTGTAAGTATAGATAGCATTTTGTGTAAGTCAATTTACTTGCTATTGAATATAAACAAGCCTTTGATATATGTTTGTTTATGTATGTTTGATATTGATTGTCTATATGTTTGAACTTAGGGTTATGTGTTACAATAAGTTCATACATAAAGTTCAAAGATAAATTCAAACATAAGTTTGAAGGCTGTAATTCGAATTTGTTAAGAGGACAAGTTCGAAAAGGCCTTGGGCCAAGTTTCGAACTTGTCCTAGACAAAGTCGAATTGGGTGATATAATTAAGGGTTAATTCGATTAATTATTAGACTTTTGCACATTTTGTCAGAGTGTTTAGCAAAAGGCGATCTCGAACTTGCTAGCAATCAGAGAGTTTCGTTTGGAGAGAATCATCGTGTCGGGACGATCCGTTGTTCGTCTGTCACTGTGTTAGTCTCCGTGTTTCGGTGTGCATGGTCTATCCGTCAAGCCACTAACGAGGATTCCGCACTCGTTGGAAGGTGTCACGTCAAGATAGGATCCGTAGAGAGCAGACCTTACAAACGGTCTACCTATGATAATGGCTAGCTGGTTTTCTCCATAAGAGCTCTCTGTATCTAAGACTAAGAAGTCGACCGGATAGTAAAAAAACTTCTACTTATACTATAACATCCGATAATATACCCCTTGGACATTTTGTTGATCGATCTACCAATTGCGGAATAATAACGGTGGTTTGTAACTGGCCCAGATCATGTTTATCAAACAAGTTTCTAGGCAAAATATTTACACTGGCTCCAAGGTTGAGTAATGCCTTTTTGATTTGCACATCGCCAATTGTCACTGGAATCAAAGGTGATCCAGTATCTTTCTGCTTTGGTGGCACGGAATTAGAGATCACTGCACTCACTTGCTAAGTTAAGTTGATCTGCTTGGGAAGGGAGACCTTAAACTTTCTTTTCTACTTGCTGAGATCTTTTAAAAAATTTCGCATAAGAGGGTATGATGCGGATATGGAACGTGTATCGGATATGGGCATCGAGTGTGTGCATGATCAACTCGAGGGATGCAAGGATACTATGTGAAGATTTCGTTACTTTAAATATAGTAATTTAATAATGACCAATTAGTGTTTAATTGGGATTTATTTTCTTTCCTTAATTTGTTGAGTTGAGTCTTTTTTATTTTAGTTAGTTTGTTAGAAAAGTCAGACTTATTTTTGATTTCTTAATATCGAAGATTTCATCTGGAAATTGTACCGATTTTTTTCGGTTGAATTCTTTGTTTTCTTTGCTTGTTTTATCAATAACTTTCAAGGACCATATCAAGTGGTATCAGATTCAGGGCTATTTCACCAATGGCAGGTAGACGTCGACCACGCAATACCCGCCAAGGTGAACCAGCGGCTGCTCCAGTCGCAACTCGTGATCCGAGAGATATTGAAGACTTCGATATGCTACAACAAAGGATCATAGAATTGGAACTCCATCAGGATGACAAGTTTGAGGAAACCGAGTCCGATTCCGTCGTCGGGGACGATGAATTTGACGGAGAGGAGAATCCTTTTGCCCGTCGTCCACCACACCACCAGCGACCACAACAAACCAACGATGACCTTCTCCGTTCCTTGGGTGTGCGGTTTGAAATCTCGGAATTTATGGGGACTACACAACCGGATGATGTTCGATTGGCTAAGCACGGTAGAAAGAGTTTTTGAACTGAAAGAAATTCCTGAGCACATTAAACTTAAGGTTGTTGCTATTAAGTTACGCAAATATGCCTCCTTATGGTGGGATCATGTCAAACATAAACAACGACAACAAGGTAAATCTCGTGTCGAAACTTGGGAAAAAATGCAAAAACTGTTACGTTCAAAATTTTACCTCTAAATTACCGCCAAGATGCATTCTTGGAATATCATAGTTTGGCACAAAATGTGAAGACCACCCCTTACGGGGCGGTAGTCACGAATCTAGGTCCCACATCATGCAACACGATATCAATCACGACTAAGATAGAGTAATTAAGTGCGGAATTATAAATTACAGTACAAAACAGATTACCTTTTTTAAATTAAACTTATAAAGGGCACAAGTCTAATCTAATTCATGTCATCACTAATCAAGATAAATCTACCCAGACCACTGTTTTATCATCCTCCAAATAGTACCAAAAGGGTTTGCTGAGTAGAGGTCTATGAAAACTTCTGTCTTGATCTTTGTAAGACCTAAGAAGTAGGTCCAGCAGGAAACTTTCCTTTATCTTTTCCTGTAAAAATGTAAGGTAGCAACTGTAAGCAATGCTTAGTGAGTAAATAGATTTTCAAATTAACATGCATTGTCAAGCGGATCATAAGTTCTAGCGTGATATGTCTTGGCTGCCGCTACAGCCCTCATGATTGAGACATAGTAGTCATAGAGTCGGATGATGTTCAAGCCACGCTCACGCTTAAATCGTGGGGATCAACCACATACTAGGCTAGCTACCAGTAAATCAACATGGCGAAACATCGGAGGGTCATTACCAAGTTCAATAGAACTGGTGAAATAGCCAGGTCTAGAACAATATACCGACAAGGCTAATCAAGCTGAATCAATATGTCAAAGTATATGCAATGATGAAGCATACGTAATCAAAATCATGATAGCAGTAATCTCAAAGCATTATCCGAAATGAACTGTAAATGCAATATCATGTGAAATGATGATCAAATAGCTATCATGATCCACTGGGCAACACCAAACCATGGTGTGCACAGGTCACAATCCAGCTGATAATATGAATGTCAAATCAATCTAGCATCAACAATATGTCTCAACCGGAAATTCTAGCATGTTAATCTGAATATCTATAACTCACACTTTGGGGTCTTTATCAAACAGATGTAAAATCTGCCACCTGAGTTATCCCAGGATTTTATCTTTGTCAATCTGTTCTCTGTCAATTCAAGTCTTTGACCCGCTTTTAAATCTTTAAGTAAATGTTTAGAATTTCACTGAATCTGTCCAGAATTATCATGTCAACATCATTATCTATTATTCTTTAAGTCTTTATTATATCTGATTCTGATAACTGCTCTTTCATTTATATTCATTGTTTCATTAAGTTCTCAAAGGATCAATACATAAATATATATATATATATATATATATATATATATATATATATATATATATATATATATATATATATATATATATATTAATATATATATATATAATCATTTTGCTAATTATTTTGGTTAATTTATGCGTTGTCCATGTCTTTTATTCAATATATTCCAATTTAGGGAGGGGGGTTCGAATTTATGTATTAAATTCAAAAATATATGACCAAATTCGAATTCATGGTATCGAACATAGTGCTAAATTCGAATTCATAGCTAAACTCGAATCCAGAATCTCGAACTTAGGGTTAAATTCGAACCTAAGGTTCGAATTTAACTATAGTCGAGTTTGTTCTTGACATTTCGAATTTGTTCGTGTTTTGCAGCTTTCAAACATATATTTCTAAGTCTATAATCATGAATATGCTAAGGAATAAGTCTAATTTTGATTCTACTATACATAATCTATCAGAATCGAGATAAAACTTAAGCAAAATTGCCTTAATCGAATGAAAGATGGAAAAATTCAAATTTCTTCTTCAAAACCGAAATAAGGAAGCTTGAAATGTCTATTCTTACCTCAAATTCGTATGAAATCGCACATGCAACGACAGATTTGTGTAGTACTCTTCGAGACCTTTCCAATGACGTATAGAACTCGATATTTGGATGGTCAGTTTGGGAGAAAAGCTAGAGAGAAGGTCGGTTTTAGAGAGAGAGTAGAGAGAGAGTAGAGAGAGAGAGTCAAGGTTTCTTAAATCTCATTTATTTGGTTTATATATATATATGTTCATTTAGTTAGAATTCATGCTCATATTCGTCAACAGTTTTGTTTCCCTGAGTCAGCTGCATCAGTTGAACCTCCATTTTATCTTGTTGGTCGATCGGACAATATTTTGCGTTGAACATATCTAGGAACTGGTTCCACTCTAAAGTCTGTATAACTTCTTCGCCATAGATACTTCTCTGGGTCTTCCACCATGCACGAGCAGCTCCAACAAATAACGCAGACGCATAGCTCACTTTCTTTGAATCTAAACAGTCAGAGATTCTAAAGATCTCTTCGGTATGACTGATCCAATCCATCGACTGAATTGGATTCACTGTACCCTCAAAGTTCAGGGCACCGCTCGCTTTGAAGTCCTTGAACTTACAACCTTTAGGCTACTCGATCTGGGTTTCAGGAGTAGAGTTATCAGAATCAGATTCTTCATTCTGGACTTGCTTATCTTTTTGCTTATTTTTCTTATCATTACGTCTTTTAGCTTCGACCTCATCTCTGGCATGAAACTGTTCTTACATTATTTTATTTTGTTGCTCAGAGTGTTGGGCTAACAATTGTTGCATCATTTAAAACATTTGCTGTGGGGTCATGTTGCTGGGTATGTCACCTGATCTTGACATCTTAACTGAAAATTAAAATCAATTAACTATCAGTTTATAGACTTAGATCTATGTACCCTTTTTCCCATCCTAATAGTTTGTACGTCCTATCTCAGTTCAATCCACCTAAATGATTGATACATATGTATTGCTTCAGTTTGAGACCAAGTATACTCACGTAATACTTGATTCACTCAAACTATGGGCTCTGAAACCATCCTGTGAAGACCTCCCCTTGCGGGGCAGTCCTCAGAGTCTAGGTCCCACATCATGCAATACGATATCAACCATAACTAAGATAGAGTAATTTTAGATGCGGAATTATAAATTACAGTACAAGCTATTGAGATTTAAGTTTAATACAGATTAAGTTTTTAAATTAAACTTATAAAGGGCACAAGTCTAATCTAACTCATGTCATCATATAATCAAAATAAATCTACCCAGATCACCATAATATCGTCATCCAATTAGTACCAAAATGGGGTCGCTGAGTAGAGGTTTATGAAACTTCTGTCTTGAGCGTGTAAGACCTAAGAACTAGGTCCGGCAGGTGACTTTCCTTTGTCTTTTCCTGTAAAAATGTTAATGTAGCAACCGTAAGCAACGCTTAGTGAGTAAATAGATTTTCAAATAAAACATGCAATGTCAAGCGGATCATCAATCTAGCATGATATGTCTTGGCTGCCGCTTCAGCCCTCATGATTGAGACATAGAAGTCATAGAGTCGGAAGATGCTCAGGCCACGCTCACGCTTAAATCATGGGGATCAGCCACATACTGGGCTAGCTACCAGTAAATCAACGTGGCGGAACATCGGAGGTCATTACCAAGTTCAATAGAACTGGTGAAATAGCCAGGTCTAGAACAATGGACCAATCAGGGCTAATCAAGCTGAATCAATATGTCAAGTATATGCAATGATGAAGCATACGTAATCAATGTCATGATAGCAATAATCTTAAAGCAATATCTGAAGTGAACTGTAAAAGCAATATCATATGAAATGATAAGTCAAATAGCTATCATGATCCACTAGGCAACACCCAACCATGGTGTACACAGGTCACAATCCAGCTGACAATATGAATGTCAAATAAATCTAGCATCAACAATATGTCTCAACCGGAAATGCAAGCATGTTAAATCTGAATATCTATAACTCACAGTGTTGGGTCTTTATCAAACAGATTTAAAATCTATCACCTGAGTTATCTCAGGATTTTATCTCAATCTGTTCTCTGTCAAATCAAATCTTTGACCCACTTTATAAATCTCTAAATCTTTGTTCAGAATTTCACTGAACCTGTCCAAAATTATTATATCATATCATGTCAATATCATATCATTATCATCATCTCTTTAGTCCTTAAAATCTTTATTTTATCTGATTCTGATAACTGATCATTTATCTAATTTTCTCTTTTGTTCATATTAAATTCTCAAGGGTCAATATATATATATATATATATATATATACTCATTTTGCTAACTATTTCGTTATTTTATGCGTTGTCCAAATGTTTTATTCAATATATTCGAATTTAAGGAGTGGGTTTCGAATTTATATATTAAATTCGAACACATAGGTTAAATTCGAAAGAGATTTAAATTTTAGACATTAAAGTCGAATATTAGACATTAAATTTGAACATGTAGTTTAAATTCAAAGTACATATATCAACTTATGCTCAAATTTGAATATGTCTCAACTTTAAGGGTTAAATTCGAAATATATATATCTAATTTTGACCATAGCTTTGAACATAGACTTGAATTCAATTTTATACTCAAATTCGAATCCTTTATTTCGAATCTAATGATAAATTCGAAATTCCATTCGAGTTTATTTAATTCGAATTTATGTTTTTCGAATTTAATGAGTTAAATTCGAATATATTTTCGAATTTAACTAAATTTCGAGTTTGTTCTATGTATTTTCGAGTTTGTTCTTGGCAACTCGAGTTTGTTCATATTTGCAGCTTTATAAGATACATTTTTAGGCTAAAATCATGAATATGTTACGTAACAAACCTATGTTCGATTATATTATACAAATTCTAGTTAAACTCCATAAAAATAGCTTTAAATTTCATAAAACTAATAAATTCGAAAAATCGAAATATATAAAAACTTAAAAATATCGATTCTTACCTCAAATTC
Source organism: Centrapalus pauciflorus (assembly GCA_020465985.1). Taxonomy (NCBI): domain Eukaryota; kingdom Viridiplantae; phylum Streptophyta; class Magnoliopsida; order Asterales; family Asteraceae; genus Centrapalus; species Centrapalus pauciflorus. The sequence goes on along the minus strand of JAANYP010002055.1, from coordinate 26,593 downwards.
GTATGAAATCACGCAGGAGATAGCAGATTCGTGTAGTATTTTCCGAGATCTTTCTAACGATATATATAATTTGATAATCGGACGGTCGGTTTAGGAGATAATTTAGAGAGAAGGTAGAGAGAGAGTAGAGAGAGAAAGTTAGAGAGAGAGAGAGTAGAGAGAGAGAGAATCTGATTTTTAATTAATAAATCACGTTTATATACTTCATCTAGTTATATTTGCTAGTTAACCCACTTTCATTTTTGTATATTATATCTCTTTTATTTAATTATCTTTAATAATTTATTAATTCATAATATAAATAATTATATAATTTAATTAATTATTTCATAACTTAATTAAATTATAATTCACATAATGTAATAAATTACATTATCGGTTCGAAAATACTGAATTTATGACTGGGTCAAAAGTTAGGTTGTTACAAAATAATACCAACAATCGCCTAGAGATGTGTGTCACGACAAACAATCAAGGAATCAAAAAATCGTAAGTGTGAGAGTGCAATACTGAAAGTGCATATTTGACACCGCTATCTGATTGAACCTTTCTTTGACTTTCTCGCCAAAAATATTCTGTTAGAATATGTTGTACGGTTTAAAAATATTTTTGAGTAGCTTAAGAATAAATTTTATTTTATTTTATTTTATTTTATTTTATTCTAAGTAGGAAAAAGGTCAAAATTACTAATGATGCATCTTTAGTTGAATAAACAAACATTTCATGAAAATCTATTGCTTAGTGTGAATAATTTTGCAATGTTTGTTCCGTTACACGAAAAAGTTGAAAAAGTTGAATTTTATTCAAGGATTTTCAAAATTTTCAATTATATTCGAATTTTAAGACAAATTCGAATTACATTCGAATCTATCAGAAAACTCGAATTAAACTACAAGTTCGAAGGTGGTTAGTATATAAAGGTCATCAGTGAACATTCATTACCACCTACCTTCGATTTTGCTATTTCGAACTTGCTTTCAGACGATTTCGAACTTGTGTTCGAGTTTACCGTATTCGAAGATTATACTATTTCTCGAAGTTTTGTCCATTTGTGTTCGAATCTATCAACAACTTTAGGTATAAACATCAGTATTATACAAAGTTTAGGTAGTCTAGGACTCAATTATAGCAAAAAATCGATGATTTTTGAAGTTTTTGGGGTTTAAACTTTGTGATTCAAAATCACAAGTTTTAACCGGTGAAATTACAAAAAAATTGCATATATCTTCGATTAGAACCTAATAGGACTAGTTAATACTATTTTCTAAGTCTAATGGGGTTAAAATCATGGATTTGTGTTCGAAAGTGACCGACTTCGAACATGTTCATCATGTTCGAACTTGTCAGGAAATTCGAATTTGTCAACAACCTCGAATTCAGTCAAATTCGAACATGTCCTTCGAATCTATTATTAAATTCGAAATGTTTGCATAATTATAAATTCAAACTTGTAGAAATTCCAATGTGTTGGATTTTGGACATACGTAAATTCAAAATAAAACAAATTCGAAATTAAACAAGTTTCATTTTTATCTTTCACTATTAATTTTGGTTATTGTTTTATGTGCAGATATGGGTGAAAGGGCGTTCTTCCAGAAACATAATATGGTAATGTCTCCAGATAGAGAGCTTCCCGAAGCACTTTCGTTTAGACATATGGTAGACTTTTTGGCACATTCCAGGGTGTCGTATGCACTATCCCATAATGTGCATATTATATTACCGTATGTAAGGCAATTTTGGGAGCACTTACAAGTTGATTGTACGGTGACGCCAACAGTTTTGAGGACAAGAGTTGGCGGGCAGCCAATAGTTTTTTCTGCTGACATGCTGCGTCAGATTCTGCATCTCGGGACTGCAGAACAAGAGGCAGGCCCAATTGATTTCACGGTGAACATAAGGAAAGCAGCCTTCCTACGTATGGGATATGCCTTAGATATAACTAAGACTTCATTCATGAAGAGTGGATTGATAGGCCAGTGGAGGTACTTGGCGCACGTTATTATGGTATGCTTTGCACCGAAAAAGGCGGGATTCGATTATATTGTTTCCAAGATGCAGTCGGCTATGATTGCCTTGGTTTATAATAAGAGCTTCAGCTACTCGGAAATGTTCTTTGCGGATTTTGTGCATCAGATAACAGCTCCAGCGCGCGAAAGATTTTTGGTGTATCTGCGCTTTGTGATGATGCTGATTCGTCATTTTTTGCCAAATCTGCCATAGCTTTCAGATATTCAAAGTGTGGCAGTTATAGATAAACGCATTTTTGCTGACTGCCAGTCACAAAATGCCCGTAGGGCTGAGCAGGTCAGGCCACTTGATGCACCTCTCTTTGGAGCAGTGGTAAATCCAGATTTTATGGCCCCAGAAGGGGATAACTGGGCTGGAGAAGGGCTTTAGCCGCAGCCAATGCAACAACAGCCTCCGTAACAGCCTCAGCAGCAGCAACGACCTCCACCGCAACCAAGAAGAAGTCAAATAGCTACTGCAAGTCAAACTCAGGCACCCAGGCCTTCAGCAAGCAGAGTTCAAGAGTCATCGGCAGCAGGTCCATCGTCGGACACTGCGGGTCTTTCAGGCGTGGCCACAGAAGTTGATCCTAGAGTAGAGACTCTAGAGGAAATATGGGCTCATGGTACTCAGGCACAGCAAGATGTTACCGCTGAGCTAATTGATAACATTTTGGAGCCTCCAGCTGATTTCAATGATATTTTTAGAGACAGATGAATATCAGCCACGACCGGGTGATGAAATGGACTTTGAGGTCCTAGGAGAAGAAGCAGAAGCACAGACTGAGGTAGAAGTTCAAGTTATGACCACCTCTGACTCTGAGTCGGAAGAAGTTGAAGAAGTAGAAGTACAAGAAGTTGAAGTAGAGCGTGTTGATCCATCTGTCCGCATAGGCAGATATGGTTCATGAATTGTGGTCAGTACAAGAGAAGAAGAGACAAGAGCTGATAGAGCCTCAGACGATGATTCTGATTTTGAAGCAGAAGATCCAGCTCCTCTTGTTCCTAGGCATAGGGCGAAGAGACATCGTTTTATGCAGGGAGCTTCATCCACTTCTGCTCCAGAGCCTGAAAATCCAGCTGTCCAACCATCCATCACGCCATCACCAGTTACATCCATTCCATCCACATCGTCCACATTCACTGAGAATCAGCGTTTTACAGAGCTGAGGAGCAAAGTGGATTTCCAAATAGTCCAAATCTTCCAGCTTACCACAGCAGTCAACGAACTTCAAGCGCATAACGCCAGACTTGATCAGGAGAATGTTGAACTGAAAACAACTGTTACTGATCAAGCTTCAGAGATTAAATCAATGAAGTCTCTCCTAGAGCAGTTACTGAAGAATCTTCAAGCTCAGGGGGAGAATAGCTGTAAAGAAGCCCAAGTTATAAGGAGAGATGATGATGACGGCAATGATCCCGAGGCAAGAAAAGAAAGTGAGCTAGCAGATTTTCAGACTGCTCAGCGAGCAACAATTCAGGGGGAGCCAAGTCAGTCTGCAGTAGAAGAAAGGGCTAAAGGTGAAGCTTCTAAGTCCATTGAGAGCAAGATGATAGATGCTCTGATGGATATTGAAGAAGAAGAGATAGTGTTTGACTTTGAAGATGATGTTGAAGATTTGGAGGAAGGAGAGTTTGTACCTGAAGACATAGTTGATTGGAAATCTGATGAGGAGGTTGTGGAAGATGAAGATGACAACGTTGATGAAGTAATCATTCATTCACAACCCATCACAGAACAATATGTACAGAATGATCAAAATGTGATTGATATTGATGAGATTAAGTTGGCCTCTGTAGAAGATTCAGAACTGGAGGAAGCTGAGAAAGAACCAACCAGAGCTGAATTGTTAAATCTGTGGTTTCGTAAGGAAGAGAAGAAGGCAGAGCCGAAGATGAAAAGGAGGATGAGAGTGTCAGGTTCCGAAAACCTCTCAAGTGGAATTATTTGCTGGTTCTTTGACAGGGATCTGCAGCTATTTATATTAAAGAGAAGAGACGGACTTCAATACCTGAGGCGAACTTTCGAAGTGTTTAACACACTGCCAAAGGTTGAAGTGAAGGAATTGGCATGGAAGGAGTTGATCAATATCGGTGACGACCCTTATGCTGAAGTTATTGTAAAGATAATCATAAAAGAGGGCAGATCCGGAAAGTTCGAAAGACTCATGTCAGGCAGAAGAGTTGAGGATGTGACTAGAATAGATCCTCACACGGGAAGACCATGGGCTAAAATGGTGTACTGTAGGTCCCAAAAGATTTCCCAAGTGTATAGTTTAAGCTGTAGAGGGGGGGGGGGTGGTGAATACATCTATTTAAAACTTAACAATCTTTTTCTCAATGTTTGTGTATATTATTAACAAGTGTTAATTACAAACAAGCTTGAATGCGGAAAGGTTAAAGCTGAGATGACAGATACAACAGTTGGTTAACTAATCTAAGACTCACCCAGACTATATACAATGAATACACTCACTGTTTTTACAAGACTCAGATGGACAGCTTACACAAGAACAACTTAGACACACTCTACTGTTTTATATAACAAACTTGCATGCATGGAATAACACACTTCAATGCACGTTCTGATTTCACACTCTTGATATCTCATAATCCTCAGAAGCTTCCTTTTATACTCAAAAGATGAATCTCAGTGAAGCTTCTTCATTGGACAGATGAGATAGTGGAAAGTCTTTCCAAAAGGACAAAACACCTTTCTGCACGTTCGGATAAAGCATCTTTGTCTTCACATGGCAGAATCTTTGTCTTGTCCTTTTGTCACTGTTGCATAAGGCTTTAACCAAAAGAAGAATGTCAACTTTGCATCTTTCTTCTTTTGCTAATGCCATTTTGATATAAGAAAAGGACTGTCACCCTTTTCAAATATCCGTTTGTGTTCATGTAATCAGAACAGCGTGGGCAGGCTGTGCAGTTCTGATTTCCACTTTTTCTTCGACTTGTAAACTGATCTTGTAGCCAAAAATAATACATGAGGACTTGGAAACATATTCCATGAAGTGTTTAACATGTTCACAAAGAATAGGTTCTGTTCACAAAGAACAGAACACTTGTAAACTGCCCAAGCTGCTCAAGAGAACAGAGCAGCGTAGACAGTTTATGTCCAGCCTGTTCAGCAGAGTGAACAGCTTGGATAAACTGCCTTTGTTGCAACTTATGCAACATAGTGAACATCTTTGGGCTGATATTGAAAATCACTTTCAGGTTTCAATAAGGCATATAACAGGCCTTAAATTCAACCTTCAAGTGCATAAACAGGTTTGATTAAAAATCTCCCCCTCAGATGTACAACAGGTTTGACTGAGGCCTTTTTGTGCCTAACAATCTCCCCCTATTTGCAATAATCAGTCTAAGCTGATTTAATCAATAATCACTAAACATTTTACAATACATGTTGTTGAAAAGAAATTACAACATCTAAGTAAAGTAAAAGATCCGTTTATATATACTGATTTTGATTACATAAACAACACATGCTTTTACAGAAGTACAACTAATGTACTAATGTAAATAAGAAAAGTTACAACATATGTAACAGGGTACAACTAATGTACAAACAAAAAGTTCAACACTTTGGACTGTTGATCTTTGGAGCAGATAATGGCAAGCCTGTCCAACAGATGGACAGCTTCCATTCTTCATCTACACTGATGGTAGATGGACTTCACTCCAGTGGTGGTGGTTCTTCAAACATCTTTTCAAGCTCATCCCTTGTTTCCTCCAGATCTTGGATTTCAACTCTGAGGATCATAAACTTGGGATCTTGAAGTTCACCTCTCTCATAAAAGCCTCTGAGCTGGTTCCAGATGGCTGCTCTCCACCTGCTTGATTGCCTGAATGAAGTTGCAAGTCTGAAGGCTATAAGCTGTCTCAGATCCACTTTGTATAGATCTGAAGCTCTCTGAAAACACTTCTTCTGTGTTAGGGGATCTATAAAAAATGCCCCCAACTCAGGTTCTTCAATAATTTTGCCTTCTTCAAACTCAACTCCACTAGGCAGGCTGCAGTCAATACCTTTCATCTCAACAGCATAATCACCCTGTTCGATTAAGATGAGGAGTTCCTCCAGCTCAGAATCTTTTCTTGTTCTCCTGGCCTTTATTTTGGGGTATGTCACAGAGACACCCTCACTTACTTCTTTTGAGATCAGGCCAAGATCCTTCACTCTCTCCATCAGCTTCTTAACATATGCCCTGATAGTCTTAGCTGTTTCTGACTTAGACTGGCTCAGGGCAACTGACAGCTCAACCCATTCCCTGTACCCCATTTGGGCAACATCAGTGTAGTCATAAGATTCCAGTTCAGGGCCTGTAGCACCCATTCTGGTTATTTGCAGCTTCCACTGTTTGCCTTTTCTTGAAATAGGGACAACTTTGACAATAGACTCCTTGGCAAGTCTTCAATCAGTAACATCATGAAACTTCTTCCTTGCCAGGTTGTCAAAGTGGAACTAGTACTTGCTTTGATTTGGTCACAGAGACCAGAGCACCCTTTTCCTGTACACTTTCCTTGTCACCAGCTGATTCTCTAGCAGCTTCCAGCAGTTTTCTCTGTACATCCAAATAGGGCATTTTGGTTTTGCTTGCCTCTTTGAATGCAAGAGATATGGCAACTTTGGTAGATTCTTCTTCTTTTCTAAGCATGTCCAGGGCTTTGAGCTGTTCATCTCTGAGCTCATAGTATTCCTGAAGAGGAACACTCATTTCTTTGGCCCTGGCTTTGTCAAATTTAAGCTCAGCTGCTTTCTGGTGGTCAGGATCAACCACTGCTTTTTCTTTTCCTTTAGTTGTTGTTGTAGTAACAGCTTTAGGAATGTCTTCTTCTTCTTCTTCTTCCTCCAGTATGAGGTGCCTTCTTCTGCTGCTTGGCCTGTCCTCAGAGATGAATTCCTCCCCCTTAGACTGTGCAGGGTTTGGAGATTCAGCCTGAGTAGGCCGAGCAGCTTCAAGTAGATGAGAGGCACCCTCAGCTGGACCAGTACCTGTTTCAAAAGCACCTGCTGTTTGACCAGTAGGAGCTGATGTCTCCTTAGGAGAAGAAGTTTTCTCCCCCTTAGACTTAGTCTTAGAGGCAGACAACTTCTCCCCCTTTGAAGGAGATGGACCAGCACCTTCAACAACCGGTGTGCCTGAAGAAACACATTCAGCAGGCTTGGAAGCAGTTTTGGCAGCAGACTTGGAACCAACCAGGCTATGCACTAAGAAAGCCAGGTTATCCTTCACCTCTGCAATTTGGGAAAGACAGGTTTGAGGAGAAGAGGATTGAGAATCAGCAAGATTGGTCAGCTTAAGAATGTTTTCCCTATCAGAAGCTGTGAACAGCAAACTTTGGAGCTGTGCAAGATGTAACTCAAGAGATTCCTGCACATCAGCGAGGTTTGCTGACACAGAGTTTGATAGAGAAACTATGAGAGTGTTTAGGCTGGCCAAGGTGGTGGGAAGTGTATCATTGCAAGTGGTGAGGAGAGTGGACAGCTATTGGGAAATGGCTGTCATAGAGGACACAGAGTCCTGTTGGTGTGAAATTATTGAGGAGAGGGAAGTGGAGACGTTTTGCAGCTGTGTAGTGAGTTCAATCAGCTGTGGGGAGGTGTCAGGTTGAGGAGTGGAGGGGAAGGGATTCTTGAAACACCAAAGAACTCTTTAAGCTGTTCAGACACAGAGTCTGAAATGAGAGAGGGTAGAGAAGACATGGAAGTTTCTAAAGAACCAACTTTGTTGGTCAGCAGGGAAAGCTGATCCTTTAAAGGCAGGTCTTTAGGGGATGGAGGTGTATGGGTGGATTGTTTGGAGTGGGTAGATGGAGATGAAGAGGATGAGCCTGGTGTATGGGAATGTGATGTAGAGGGAGAGTGTATTTTGGAAAGAAGCTCCATAGCCTGGGCAAAAGTAATATTGCCCAGATTGGAGGGATCAATGGGTCCTTCAGCAGTGGCTGTAGCTGCATCATCAGGAGAGTGGTGGTTCCCTCTGTAGTACCTTGGTTTAAAGGTACCTCGTCATGGGGAGATGGGGTTTGCATTTCAGCATCAGCAGCGGTGAAACCTGCTGAAGGAGTTTGCAGAATGAGAGTAGCCTCACCAAAGGGATGTTCTATTCCCTGAGGTTCATCAGCTTGAGTGATTGGTCCTTCAGCAGTTGTTTGGTGTAGAACAGCTGCATCATGAGGAACAGAAGTTTGAGGCTGAGCTGCTGGTTGGTCTAAGCCAACAGTGTGGACACCTCGTGCAGACTCAGGATATAGAGAAGTATGAGGTGGGGACAGTGTGGACTAAGTATGGAGTGGAGAGAACTCCTGTCTTTCAATGTTCTCAGCCTATTGGGAGGCTGGAATAGTTGATGTGGCTGTCTTCATTTGTACAACTAGCTCCTGTTGGGAGGAACCAGAGGGTCTAGGCTGACTGGGGGTTGACACAGGATGGAGTGAAGCAGGCTCCAATTGTGTTGAACCTTCTCCCAAAATAGGAGAGGCATCAGGGGTAGCTTCTTTTTCAACTGAACCCTGTTGAGAGGGAACAGAGGGGCTAGTTTCGGTTGTTTTGGTTTTGGGTTTCTTCTTGGCAAGGGTTTTTCTTTGGTAGGATTTGAGAGATGAGGTGGGTGATTGTGGAGAGGTTAGAGGTTCAGATTGGACAGGTTTGGAGACTAGGTCAGAAACAGGTGGGTTGGCCTGTTCCATAGTCTCAGGTGCCACAGAGGCACCAGCCACAGAGGCTTCAGGTTCAACAAATGAACCAGGTGAGGAGCCTTCTCCCCCTCAGCCACAGAGGCTGAGGGTGCAGACTTAGACTGAGCTGTTTTGGCCTTCTTGTGGACAGGCTCAGCTTCAGTGATGTCCAGGGTCCTTTTAACAAGTTTCGCCCTGGCTTTGGATTTTCTTCTGGGAGCAGCTTCTGGATCCACCCTCACATCAGAGGGCCCTTCCACCAATCCTAGCAGCCTCCTCATTGGAGTAGAGAGAGGAGGCTCATTTGGGAGAACCGGAGTATAGAAAACTCTATTTCCTATAACAGGAAAAACAGCAGTACGGAGTAAAGGCTGAGAGTTATACAAATGCTCACCACAAACGTGCTTGAAAATGAGGCTCAGAAAGCTACGGTAACGAACAGCAGCTGGACGTGTCTCCTGCTGCACCAGATTCCTCAGATTCATGAAAATCCATCTGGCCATGTTGATAGTAGTCCCATCCACCGACTGTAGGACTATAGGAATCTCATCACGACTTAGTTGGTCAAAGGAACCAACCTTACTGCTGAAGCACATAACCACTGAGGCAAACAAGAAGCTGTAAGTAGGAGACAAATCCTTTCTGAACAGCGTAGCTCCAACTTTTGGTTCTGCTACACCACAGAAGTGCAGCATATTCTTCATCATTTCATCTTAAGACTGTGGCTGATCATATGTTTCAGCCACAGGGAGTGGAAGAGCTTCCCTGATCAGACGAATGATGATCTCAATGGTCGGGTCCCATTGAGTATAGTGCCCTTAATGACTTTGGTGTCTGGGTTGTAGGCACAAGTGTACCAAAACTCATACACCATCTCCTGGTACAGGACACCAGGAGTGGCAGTCATGGCATAGTTCAACGGATGAACTTTCAAAAACTCCACCATATCTTCGTAGCCTTTCCCCACATAGTTTTTGGGGATGGTTAGGTTAGCAAGGTAGTTGGTAGGTTTCAAGGTCAGCATTGTGGTGACTGATGGATGTTTCTGAACATCAGCACCCATAAACACTAGTAGAAAGGGGTTGTTTCTGTGAGCCATGTGGGATGTAGTGAGAGTAGCAGAAGCACAAGACACTTAGTCTATTTTTAGGGTTCTTAGGAGGTTTATGGAAGTAGTGAAGAAGACGAAGATGAAACAGTAGGGGGTATTTATAGGATTTGAATGTGAGTGGGTTTGAGAGAGAAACATTTGGGCGGTTGATTTGAAAAGGTCGTTAACGGAAAATGGAACGGTTGTCCATGTCAGACCGTTTGTCAGACCACTTGAGCCCTTTTTAATCACTAACACACGAAACCCACATTATCCGCAGTAATTAAGTTAAATAAAAAAAATTAAGTAACTTAATTGTGAAGAAAGGTAATTAAACTGATGGTCTAAGCTGATGGTCAAACCTGTGATGAGCAAGGTCATCACAAGCTGTTCACTCTTCAAGCTGTATCTTCAACCTGTTCAGCTATGTAAGAACAGGTTGTGTTAAATAACTGATCAGGTTACAAGACACTGTCTTGTATGACAGATTGAGAGAGTGAGCAGGGTGGGGGGTTGATCATCAGATCAGGCTTAACATATAAGCTGTGATTTGTCAAACCTGTTATACGCTCAAGCTGTTCAAGTTTTGTAGAAAATGGCTAAGTATAGAACATGCATAGCCTGTCCTGTCTAAGCTGTTCTGCGAAACTTGAGTAGTGTGAGACATATAATGTCTTAGAACATTTTGGACACTTAGTCACTTTTGTTTAACATGCCCAACTTGCTTACCAGATAGTTAAATCTGTTTTCATCAAGAGGTTTGGTGAAAATGACTGCAAGCTGTTCATCTGTGGAAATAAAACTTACCTCCACATTACCTTTCTGAATGTGATCCCTGATGAAGTGATGCCTGACTTCTATATGCTTTGTTCCGGAGTGAAACACTGGATTGTTGGAGATAGCTATGGCACTTGTATTATCACATAGAATAGAAGTTTTCCTGTATACAAGTCCATAGTCTTCAAGCTGATGCTGCATCCACAGAATCTGCCCACAGCAGCTTCCAGCAGCAATGTACTCAGCTTCAGCAGTAGAAGTAGAAACTGAGTTCTGCTTCTTGCTACACCAACTGATCAACTTTCCACCAAGGAGTTGACATCCACCTGTTGTGCTTTTCCTATCTAACCTGCAGCCTGTAAAGTCAGAATCTGAATAACCTGTTAGATCCAGGCTTGAGTCTTTGGGATACCAAAGACCTAAACCTGGTGTACCCTTAAGGTATCTGAATATTCTTTTCACAGCAGCCAGATGTGATTCTTTTGTATCAGCTTGGAATCTAGCACATAAACAGGTAGCAAACATAATATCAGGTCTACTAGCAGTTAAATACAGCAAGCTCCCAATCATGCCTCTGTAAGCTGTTATGAAGCAGCTTTGCCACTGGCATCTGCATCCAATTTTACATTGGTTGCCATTGGGGTTTTAATAGGAGAACTTTGATAAAATTTAAACTTTTTCAATAGATCTAAAGTATACTTTTTTTGATTTATAAAAATTCCAGTTGAGGTTTGTTTACCTGTAATCCTAAAAAGAAAGTAAGTTCTCCTATCATACTCATTTCATACTTGGATTTCATGAGTAATGAAAAATTCTTGCATAATTGTTCATTAGTAGAACCAAATATTATGTCATCCACATAGATTTGAACAAGCATAATATCAGACTTCACCTTCTTTATGAACAGTGTGGTATCCACTTTACCTCTGGAATACCCATTGCTCATAAGGAAATCCGTAAGAGATACCAGGCTCTAGGGGCTTGCTTTAGACCATAGAGGGCTTTGTCCAACTTATAGACAAAACCTGGATGATGTTCATTTTCAAAACCTGGAGGCTGCTTGACATAAACTTCTTCTTGCAGCTTCCCATTCGAAAATGCACTCTTCACATCCATTTGAAATACCTTCATGCTCTTATGAGCAGCGTAGGCTAGAAACAAACAAATCGCCTCTAGCCTGGCCACAAGAGCAAATGTTTCATCATAGTCAATACCCATTTCGCTCGCCGCTACTACGGGAATCTCTTTTGCTTTCTTTTCCTCTGGCTACTAAGATGTTTCAGTTCGCCTTCCTCCTCTCTATAGCCCTGAGCAACAAGTCTTGCCTTATTTCTAATGACATCACCTTGCTCATCCATCTTGTTCCTGTAAACCCATTTGGTGCCAATTATAGTTTTACCTTTAGGAGCAGGGACCAGCTTTCATACCTTGTTTCTCTCAAACTGATTGAGTTCTTCTTGCATGGCAGTGATCCAATTGGCATCTTTAAGTGCTTCATCCACTTTCTTTAGCTCCATGAGAGACACAAAACTAGAGAACGTACAAAAGTTCCCTAAGCTATCCCATCTAGTTTGTACCCCTTTGTTGATGTCACCAATTATTTGATCATTGGGGTGAAACCTGATCCACTTAGGATCATTTCTCAATGAGGATTCTCCTGAGTTGTTTGCGTCTTCAACAGGTCCTGTTGAACAGCTTTCAAGATTTTCAGGCACACTGATGTCTTGAACCTGTTCACTTGTTGAGTATGACTCTCCATTGTTGAACACATCAGCAGAAGATCCAGGAAAATCAGCATTGACTGGTTCAGGACATGAGGTTGTAACTAAGTCAGTAAACTTATTCACACAGGGTGTATCAACATAATCATCATCATGTCCATCATGGTTTGCAGGTTCCACTCTGGATGTAGTGGAAGCTTTTGAGTCCTCTTCACTGTTTGAATGCATGAGATCATCAAAGTTGAATTCTCCTGAAACTGATTCAGGAAAAGCTTTGGTGGAGGCATTCCTGGACTCTTCAAAGGTGACATTGATAGATTCATCTTTCACCTTTCTTTTGTTGTTGTACACCCTGTAGGCTTTGGAGATAGCAGAGAATCCAACAAACACACCTTCATCAGCTTTTGGTTCAAACTTTGCCAGTTGGTCCCTTTGATTCAGAATGAAGTAGGGACATCCAAACACATGGAAGTAGCTAATATTTGGCCTCCTCCCTTTGAGCAGCTCATAGCGAGTCTTGTTGAACCTTTTCACCACTAAGGATCTATTTTGGGTGAAGCAGGCAGTGTTGACAGCTTCAGCCCAGAATGATGAGGGTAAACCAGATGCACACAGCATGGTTCTAGCAGTTTCAATAAGTGTTCTATTTCTCCTTAAAGAAACTCCATTTTGTTGTGGAGTTCTTACTGCTGAAAAGTTTTATGAGATCCCTTTTTCTTCACAGAAGTCTTCAAGAGTACTGTTTCTGAACTCAGTACCATGATCACTTCTAAGCTGCCTCACTTGAGCAGAGTTCATCATTTCCATCTTTTTGACAAATCCAATGATTTCTCTAGCAGCCTCTCCTTTGCTCTTCAAGAAGATTACCCATGTAAACCTGGAGAACTCATCAACCATTACTAGAGTGTATCTTCTTCCTCCTAGACTTGGCACATTGACTGGTCCAAACAAGTCCATGTGGATTAAGAAGAGAGGAGTATCAATAGAAAATTTATGCTTGGATTAAAAGATGATTTCCTCTGCTTGCCTTTCTCACAAGCTGTGCAGAGTCTATCCTTAACAAAGGTCATAGAAGGCAAACCTGTTACCAACTCTTTCTTACAGAGTTTGTTGATATTCTTGAAGTTCAGGTGTGACAGCCTTTTGTGCCATAACCAGTTTAGGTCTGCATTGGTTCTTGTGAGAAAGCAGGTTTCAGTTGTGGGATCAGCAGATTTCATGTCCACAACATATACACCTTTCTTCCGTTAAGCACACATCACAACTTTGCCTTGGGGATCCAAGATGTAACCCATGTGCTCATCAAAGTTAACCTTGTAGCCAGCATCACACAGTTGACTTATGCTAACAAGATTATGTTTAGCCCAACCACATAGGCTACTTTTTTGAACACTGCAGCACCAGCTTTAAGAGTTCCATATCCCTCAGTGGATCCCTGTACATTGTCACCAAATGTGACTTTTGGCCCTTTTTCAGGCCTGAGATCATTCAGCAGGTCCTTGCAACCAGTCATGTGCCCTGAGCAGCCACTGTCCAAGTACCAAACCTGGGATGGTTGTTTGTCCTGCAAAATGTCATAGGAAAATATTAGTTACTTTTAGGGGAACTCATCACAGAGATGAGTTCTCCTACTTCATCAACATGTGTTGATGGGCTAGTGATATCTACATTAATATTTCCTATTTTAATGGTATCAGTTTGGATACCACTCTCATTGACTAAGTTACTTCCAACACTGCTTGTTTTAGCAATGATGGAACTAGCAGAGTCAACAGGCCTCATGTCCTCAGTTTTAGGACAGTCTTTGGCCATGTGTGTCTTCTTCCCACAATTATAGCATTTTCTCTTTTTAGCCTTTTTGGAAGAAGAGCTTTCAAAAACACATTCTGAGTTATTTCTGTTGATTTTATCAGCAAGTTTAGCAAACTTATTACTATTTTTTGATGAATCAACAGATTGGGTGGACGGCACAATAGCAACAGCTTTGCCTGTTTCTTCTTTCCTCTTTTTGGGAGGACAGATGTCAAAAACAGGAAGCTTGACTGGTTTTTGACCTTCCACAGGTTTGGGAAACTTATTCCCAGATTTCTCAGGCTGAGCAATGGCTTTGCCTTTGCCCTTACTGAGATGTGATTGATGCTGCCTATCAACATAATCAATGTTTCTGGTTTTGAAAGACTTATTTTCATTTATAACCAGTTTTCCACTATGATTTGAAAACTTATTTGAAACCACAGTAGATTTGCTTTCAACATGAGACTTACCCTTATTAAAAGCAGGCTGCTTACCTTTTGAAAATTTATTTTCAAAATGTTTAGCATCAAATGGATTAACATGTCTCTTACCATCAGCTTTGGACCCAGAGCCTGTTTTGTCAACAGGTTTGGTGTCCACCGCTGCAGCTTGAGCATGTTTTCCTTTCCTTTGCTTGTGTGAATCAGCAGAGCACTTAGCAGGCTGATTTGATGGAGAACACATTCCATCATCAGCTTTCGGGCCTTTTTCACACAAGCTGTCAGTATTTTGAGGCCTGACAAACCTGTTTGTTGAGACCAGCTTTCCATTAACTTTCTGGATGAAAGTTCTGGGAAGCTCACCAAGAGTGGGCAAGTCATCTTTTAGATTATTGATCTCAACAATAGAAGCTGCTGTGTCAAGATCCCCTCCAAGATAGGCTTGGATTTATGCAGGGATCTGCTGACTTATGCAATGGCTGACTTTTTGTGCTGATTGGCACCAAGAGTCAACTATCTTTTGAAGCTTTGCATGTTTTACATCTGTTTCTCTCTTTTCTTCCAGTAAAATGGAGTTGATGTGTTTTAGTTCATCAAACTCAGTTTCCAATGGAAACAATCCAGTTTACCAGATTTAGTTTCAAGATCAGTTTTAAGCTTAGAGATTTCAGATATTAAAACATTATGCTTCTCAACAGCAGCTTTTAAATCAACCAGCATATAATCAAACATTTTTACTTTTTCATCAGAACTGTAAGCCATAAAATTTTTTACCTTGTACATCATTGTAGGGTTCCAGTTCTCCAAGCTGCTGAAGGCTTCAGCTTCAGCCAAGTCCTGTTTGAAATTGCTAGTTGATGGGACATCAGTATTGGCCATCAGACAATTGTTGTCTTCTTCATCTGAGGATAAATCAGACTCCTCCCAGTCACATGTCTCTGCCATCAATCTCTTTTGCTTGTTGGAAGCCATAGAGTTTTCCAACTTTTTCAGCTTAGCCATGGCCATAAGGTACTTAACCATATAGCCATCGTCCCTGTTAGTCTTGTATGGTTTGGAAGACTGTCCAACAGCTTTTGACACACAGTTAGCAGCTATATGGCCAGTTTTGCCACATTTGAAGCACTCAGCTTTAGATTTATCAAATGCCTTCTTCTTGACAGCATTTGAGTTCCCTTGTAGCATATTTCTTCCAAACCTCTTCTTGTTGAACCTTTTGACAAGCATGGCTATCATCTGCTCATCATCAAGCTCAACAAGATCTACACTATCTTCCTCATCAAACATTTCCTCTCTTTCATCATCAGCCTGTTGATCAGGTTGTGTGAACACATCACATACCTGCCCAACAGGTTGTCTCACGCTGGCCACTAAGGCAGCATCTCTTCTGGACATTTCCAATGCATTTCTCTTCTGCTGCCTTGACTACTCATCATTTAGTAAGGATCCATATAAGTTTACAAGATCCATACCGTTGATGGTACCTGAATTTCTCAAGATGATAGAAAAGTAGTTCCATTCTTCATGCAAGATGTCTAAGAACTTGTTCACCAGGGTCAGGCTGTCCTTTGTGATCCCAACAGCTTTGAGATCATTAACAAGAGCAGTAAACCTGGTGTAGGTTTCTGTGAGTGTCTCCTTTGGTTTTGCAAAGAAGAGTTCATACTGTCTCACAAGATTATTAATCCTGTTGTCCAGTGTGATTGTGGGTCCATCATAGACGGTACACAAAGTATCCCACATCTCCTTTGCAGTCTTCATCTTCTCAACCTGTTTGAACACATCATCAGGCAGATGAGATAACCAGGTTATTCCTGGCTTTTGCATCCAGAGCAACCAGTCTTTTGTCTTCATCAGACCATTGAGCTTTGGCCTTCTCAAAGGTTCTGATTTCAGGAGCAGCTCCTTCAACCGCAGGAGTTATGGTAGTAACAGAAGTTGGCACATAGGGACCTTCCATTACTATCTTTGGTAGTTGTACAACCAGATTCTCTAAATAGAGCATCATTCTGCACTTCCAGCTAGAGAGGTTTTGATGATTGAACTTTGGGGGTTTGGCCATTGACCCATTGTCATAGTAGGATGAGGAATTTGCAGCACTATTGCCAATGGAAAATTTGGGAGAATAAGAGATCTAGAGATGACACACACTCTATCTGCTCTGATACCAGTTGTAGGACCCAAAACATTTTCCAAGTGTATAGTTCTAAGCTGTAGAGGGGGGTGAATACAACTATTTAAAACTTAACAATCTTTTTCTCAATGTTTGTGTATATTATTAACAAGTGTTAATTACAAACAAGCTTGAATGCGAAAAGGTTCAAGTTGAGATGACAGATACAACAGTTGGTTAACTAATCTAAGACTAACTCAGACTAGATACAATGAATACACTTACTTAGAAGCACTCACTGTTTCTACAAGACTCCGATGGATAGCTTACACAAGAACAGCTTAGACACACTCTACTGTTTTATATAACCAGACTTGCATGCATGGAATAACACACTTCAATGCACGTTCTGATTTCACACTCTTGATATCTCATAACCCTCAGAAGCTTCCTTTTATACTCAAAAGGTGAATCTCAGTGAAGCTTCTTCATTGGACAGATGAGATAGTTGAAAGTCTTTCCAAAAGGACAAAACACCTTTCTGCACGTTCTGATAAAGTATCTTTGTCTTCACATGGCAGAATCTTTGTCTTTTCCTTTTGTCACTGTTGCATAAGGCTTTAACCAAAAGAGGAATGTCAACTTTGCATCTTTCTTCTTTTGCTAATGCCATTTTGATATAAGAAAAGGTCTGTCACCCTTTTCAAATATCCGTTTGTCTTCATGTAATCAGAACAGCGTGGGCAGGCTGTGCAGTTCTCATTTCCACTTTGTCTTCGACTTGTAAACTGATCTTGTAGCCAAAAACAATACATGAGGACTTGGAAACATATTCCATAAAGTGTTTAACCTGTTCACAAAGAACAGAACACTTGTAAACTGCCCAAGCTACTCAAGAGAACAGAGCAGCGTAGATAGTTTATCTCCAGCCTGTTCAGCAAATTGAACAGCTTGGATAAACTGCCTTTGTTGCAACTTTTGCAACATGGTAAACAGCTTTGGGCTGATATTGCAAATCACTTTCAGGTTTCAATAAGGCATATAACAGGCCTTAAATTCAACCTTCAAGTGCATCAACAGGTTTGATTAAAAATCTCCCCCTCAGATGTACAGCAGGTTTGACTGAGGCCTTTTTGTGCCTAACATGTACAAACCCGTCAGATGTTTGAAGAAGGTGCCACAGAAGTCTATGCCACAAGACGTTCTCTGAAACATGAAGTGGTGGTATATAGACAATGATACAGCTGAAGCAGTAATGGAGGATATAGAAGACAAAGTTATTTTGAGAGTATATGATCCGCTGCACCTGATAAATCTATCTAAGGATGACCTGCGAAAGCTACACGATCAGCCAATTTTCTTTCATGAAGGCAGGAGATCTGAGGCTAGGAAATTCCAAAAGATAGTTAAAGTATGTATTGATATAGGCTTATTTGCAGGTAGTAGCTTATATAGCTCTAGTGCTTAGACAAAATGTAAATAGTTAGAAGCCATCGTCAAGGGGGAGTCTGTTAGTACATCCTGTGTGACGATAGCAGTGTAAGTATAGATAGCATTTTGTGTAAGTCAATTTACTTGCTATTGAATATAAACAAGCCTTTGATATATGTTTGTTTATGTATGTTTGATATTGATTGTCTATATGTTTGAACTTAGGGTTATGTGTTACAATAAGTTCATACATAAAGTTCAAAGATAAATTCAAACATAAGTTTGAAGGTTGTAATTCGAATTTGTTAAGAGGACAAGTTCGAAAAGGCCTTGGGCCAAGTTTCGAACTTGTCCTAGACAAAGTCGAATTGGGTGATATAATTAAGGGTTAATTCGATTAATTATTAGACTTTTGCAGATTTTGTCAGAGTGTTTAGCAAAAGGCGATCTCGAACTTGCTAGCAATCAGAGAGTTTCGTTTGGAGAGTTCATCGTGTCGGGACGATCCGTTGTTCGTCTGTCACTGTGTTAGTCTCCGTGTTTCGGTGTGCGTGGTCTATCCGTCAAGCCACTAACGAGGATTCCGCACTCGTTGGAAGGTGTCACGTCAAGATAGGATCCGTAGAGAGCAGACCTTACAAACGGTCTACCTATGATAATGGCTAGCTGGTTTTCTCCATAAGAGCTCTCTGTATCTAAGACTAAGAAGTCGACCGGATAGTAAAAAAACTTCTACTTATACTATAACATCCGATAATATACCCCTTGGACATTTTGTTGATCGATCTACCAATTGCGGAATAATAACGGTGGTTTGTAACTGGCCCAGATCATGTTTATCAAACAAGTTTCTAGGCAAAATATTTACACTGGCTCCAAGGTTGAGTAATGCCTTTTTGATTTGCACATCGCCAATTGTCACTGGAATCAAAGGTGATCCAGTATCTTTCTGCTTTGGTGGCACGGAATTAGACATCACTGCACTCACTTGCTAAGTTAAGTTGATCTGCTTGGGAAGGGAGACCTTAAACTTTCTTTTCTACTTGCTGAGATCTTTTAAAAAATTTCGCATAAGAGGGTATGATGCGGATATGGAACGTGTATCGGATATGGGCATCGAGTGTGTGCATGATCAACTCGAGGGATGCAAAGATACTATGTGAAGATTTCGTTACTTTAAATATAGTAATTTAATAATGACCAATTAGTGTTTAATTGGGATTTATTTTCTTTCCTTAATTTGTTGAGTTGAGTCTTTTTTATTTTAGTTAGTTTGTTAGAAAAGTCAGACTTATTTTTGATTTCTTAATATCGAAGATTTCATCTGGAAATTGTACCGATTTTTTTCGGTTGAATTCTTTGTTTTCTTTGCTTGTTTTATCAATAACTTTCAAGGACCATATCAAGTGGTATCAGATTCAGGGCTATTTCACCAATGGCAGGTAGAGGTCGACCACGCAATACCCGCCAAGGTGAACCAGCGGCTGCTCCAGTCGCAACTCGTGATCCGAGAGATATTGAAGACTTCGATAGGCTACAACAAAGGATCATAGAATTGGAACTCCATCAGGATGACAAGTTTGAGGAAACCGAGTCCGATTCCGTCGTCGGGGACGATGAATTTGACGGAGAGGAGAATCCTTTTGCCCGTCGTCCACCACACCACCAGCGACCACAACAAACCAACGATGACCTTCTCCGTTCCTTGGGTGTGCGGTTTGAAATCTCGGAATTTATGGGGACTACACAACCGGATGATGTTCGATTGGCTAAGCACGGTAGAAAGAGTTTTTGAACTGAAAGAAATTCCTGAGCACATTAAACTTAAGGTTGTTGCTATTAAGTTACGCAAATATGCCTCCTTATGGTGGGATCATGTCAAACATAAACAACGACAACAAGGTAAATCTCGTGTCGAAACTTGGGAAAAAATGCAAAAACTGTTACGTTCAAAATTTTACCTCTAAATTACCGCCAAGATGCATTCTTGGAATATCATAGTTTGGCACAAAATGTGAAGACCACCCCTTACGGGGCGGTAGTCACGAATCTAGGTCCCACATCATGCAACACGATATCAATCACGACTAAGATAGAGTAATTAAGTGCGGAATTATAAATTACAGTACAAAACAGATTACCTTTTTTAAATTAAACTTATAAAGGGCACAAGTCTAATCTAATTCATGTCATCACTAATCAAGATAAATCTACCCAGACCACTGTTTTATCATCCTCCAAATAGTACCAAAAGGGTTTGCTGAGTAGAGGTCTATGAAAACTTCTGTCTTGATCTTTGTAAGACCTAAGAAGTAGGTCCAGCAGGAAACTTTCCTTTATCTTTTCCTGTAAAAATGTAAGGTAGCAACTGTAAGCAATGCTTAGTGAGTAAATAGATTTTCAAATTAACATGCATTGTCAAGCGGATCATAAGTTCTAGCGTGATATGTCTTGGCTGCCGCTACAGCCCTCATGATTGAGACATAGTAGTCATAGAGTCGGATGATGTTCAAGCCACACTCACGCTTAAATCGTGGGGATCAACCACATACTAGGCTAGCTACCAGTAAATCAACATGGCGAAACATCGGAGGGTCATTACCAAGTTCAATAGAACTGGTGAAATAGCCAGGTCTAGAACAATATACCGACAAGGCTAATCAAGTTGAATCAATATGTCAAAGTATATGCAATGATGAAGCATACGTAATCAAAATCATGATAGCAGTAATCTCAAAGCATTATCCGAAATGAACTGTAAATGCAATATCATGTGAAATGATGATCAAATAGCTATCATGATCCACTGGGCAACACCAAACCATGGTGTGCACAGGTCACAATCCAGCTGATAATATGAATGTCAAATCAATCTAGCATCAACAATATGTCTCAACCGGAAATTCTAGCATGTTAATCTGAATATCTATAACTCACACTCTGGGGTCTTTATCAAGCAGATATGAAATCCACCACCTGAGTTATCTCAGGATTTAAATCTTTGCTCTTTATCTTTCTGATCTCTGTCAATTCTTTTCAATCAAAGACCCGCTTTCAATTTCTTTAATCTTTGTTCAGAATTTCACAGAACCTGTTCAAAATAATTCATAGCAAGAACATTTTAAGTCTAATTCTTTATCTGATCTGATTCTGATAACTGATATCTTATCTCTTATTTTGTTCATATTCTTTGTTTCTCGAATTCTCAAAAGATTTGTATATATATATATATATATATATATATATATATATATATATATATATATATATATATATATATATATATTAATATATATATATACATATATATAATCATTTTTTATAATTATTTTGTTAATTTATGCGTTGTCCATGTGTTTTATTCAATATATTCGAATTTAGGGAGGGGGCTTCGAATTTATGCATTAAAATCGAACATGTATAACCATATTCGAATTCATGGTGTCGAACATAGTGCTAAATTCAAATTCATAGTTAAACTCGAATCCAGAATCTCGAACTTAGGTTAAATTCGAACCTAAGGTTCGAATTTAACTATAGTCGAGTTTGTTCTTGGCATTTCGAATTTGTTCGTGTTTTGCAGCTTTCAAACATATATTTCTAAGTCTATAATCATGAATAAGGAATAAGTCTAATTTCGATTCCACTATACTTAATCTATCAGAATCGAGATAAAACTTAAGCAAAATAGCTTTAATCGAATAAAAGATGGAAAATTCGAATTCTTCTTCAAAACCGAAATAAGGAAGCTTGAAATGTCGATTCTTACCTCAAATTCGTATGAAATCGCACATGCAACGACATATTTGCGTAGTACTCTTCGAGATCTTTCCGATGACGTATAGAACTCGAGATTTGGCCGGTCGGTTTGGGAGAAAAGCTAGAGAGAAGGTCGGTTTTGGAGAGAGAGAGAGAGAGAGTCAAGTTTCTTAAATGGTGATTAATGGGCATTATTTGGAGTTTATATACTTCATTTAGTTATATTTGCAATTTAACCCACTAGACTTTTGAATAATACATCTCTTTTATTTTAATCATTTTTAATAATTCATATTAGTTATATAATTTAATTAAATAACTTCATACTTAATTAAATTGCAACATAAATAATGTAATAAAATTACATTATTATCTCAAAATCAAATATTACATGATTGGCCAAAAGTTAGGTTGTTACAGAATGGGCTCCACCACGCACAAACTTCGTTCCCGAAGTTAGCTATGTTCGAACAGACTAGGATAAGTATCTTTCATAAAATCTTTAGATTCCCAAGACTGATGCGAACCGCTGTGGTGTTTCCACTGGACGGGCACCATCTGTATATCTTTATTTCTAAGCCTTTTGGTCTTCGAGTCCAGAATACATTCCGGCTCTTCAACTACTCGAAGCTTTTCATTAATCTGCAGATTAACATGTGGTATCTGCACTTCTCTTTAATCTGCTAAGCTCTTACGCAAATGACTGACATGAAATATAGGATGTATTCCAGATAAGTCTGTTGGCAATTCAAGACGGTAAGATTGGTTTCCTATCTTTTCCACAATCTTGAATGGGCCAATGAATCTCGGAGCTAGCTTATTTCGCTTTATAAACCGTACCACATTTTTCATTGGGGATACTTTTAGCATCACCCAATCATTAACTACAAAACTGATTGATCTGTGTCGATTATCATAGTATGACTTCTGCCTGCTTTGAGCTTCAAGAATGTTCCTTCTGACGAGTTGAATCTTTTCATGAGTCAACTGCAGAAGGGCAGGACCCGCTATTGGCGATTCACCTGTTTCACGCCAACAAGTGGGAGTTCTGCATTTTCTTCCATACAAAGCTTCAAAAGGAGCCATCTTGATCGTTGAATGATAACTGTTATTGTATGAGAATTCGACCTGAGGCAAATGGTCATCCCAATTACCACCCAGATCAAGAACACAGCACGAAGCATATCTTCAAGATTTAAGATAGTACGTTCACTTTGGCCATCTGCACTTGGGTGATAAGTTGTACTCATGGAGATTCGAGTACCCATCCCTTCTTGCAGCGCTTTCCAGAATCTCGAAGTGAAACGACTATCACGATCAGAGACGATATATTTCTGCACACCATGTCGAGAAATGATTTCAGTGATGTACATCTGTGCCAATCTATCAAGGGAGTATGTCTCTTTCATCGGTATGAAGTGAGCTGACTTCGTTAATCGGTCCACGACTACCCAGATGGAGTCGTGCTGTCTCTTGGTTTTCGGCAGTTTCGTGACAAAATCCATGGTAATATGCTCCCACTTCCACTCAGGAACTGGCAGTGGTTGCATATCCCCAAAGGGTCTCTGATGTTCTGCCTTAACCATCTGACAGACTCTGTAGCTTTCAACGAATCGACCGATGTCTTTTTTCATTCCTGGCCACCAGTAATCAGCTTTCAGATCAAAGTACATCTTTGAGCTGCCAGCATGAACAGATAACTTGGACTGGTGGGCTTCAGATAGAGGAGTGTTGCGAATTGAACCATATTTAGGAATACAGATTCGGTTTCTCTTGAGACAATGAAGTCCCAAATGATTCATCGATAGAAACTGAAGTTGCCCTTTGAGATTTTCAGAACAGAGATTCTCTTCTTTCAGTGCTTCAGATTGATCAGATCTAATGTCCTTGATAAGATCGGAAGAGAATACAACAGGAGTCAGGGCATAGCAACACTTTTCCGGATATACTTTCCTACTCAAAGCATCCGCGACAACAATAGCTTTGCCGGGATGATATAGGATCTCGCAATTATAGTCCTTGATAAGCTCCAAGGACCGACGCTGTTTCATGTTTAGATCCTTTTGAGTAAAAAGATGTTTAAGGCTTTTATGGTCAGTATACTTAGTTCCATAAAGATAATGACGCCAGATTTTTAGAGCAAATGTAACGGCAGCCAACTCAAGATCATGAGTTGGTGCACTTTTCTCATAGTCTTTCAATTGCCTTGAAGCGTAGGCAATAACTTTTCCCCTTTGCATTAGAAAACATCCTAAGCCAGTACCAGATGCGTCGCTGTAAACGACAAAGTCATCATTGCCTTCTGGTAAGGCTAGCATCGGCGCTTGAATAAGCTTTTGTTTCAGAATTTCGAATGCCTCTTGCTATTTATCGGTCCATATGAAAGGAGTATTCTTTCGTGTTAGCATCGTAAGAGGTACAGCAATCTTTGAGAAGTCCTTAATGAATCGCCGATAGTAACCGGCCAATCCAAGGAAACTTTGAATCTCAGAGGCATTGCAAGGTGTTTGCCATTTCTGAACAGCCTCGACTTTAGATGGATCGACTGAAATACCTTCGCCAAAAACAACAAGGCCAAGGAATTGAATCTAGAATAAAATCAGAGTGAAATTTCATGTTTTCATTCAATCAAAGAACGCTAAGGAATAACTCAAGATAATATAAAGTTGTACCTGTTTGAGCCAGAATTCGCACTTAGAAAATTTTGCATAGAATCTTTCCTTTCTCAATAACTCTAGCAGTTGACGCAGATGATTAACATGATCAGCCTCCATTTTGGAATAAATCAAGATATCGTCTATGAATACAATAACTGACTTATCCAACATCAGTCTGCACACGCGATTCATGAGATCCATGAACGCCGCTGGTGCATTTGTTAAACCGAACGGCATCACGAGAAATTTGTAATGACCGTATCTTGTTTAGAAGGCTGTCTTTGGAATATCCTCATCTTTAACCTTCAGCTGATGATACCCAGAACGAAGTTCGATTTTAGAAAATAGCTGGCTCCTTGTAGCTGATTGAATAAATCATCAATTCTGGGCAGAGGATATTTATTCTTGATAGTGACTTTGTTCAGCTCCCGATAATCGATGCACATTCGAAAAGTTCCGTCTTTCTTCTTAACGAATAGGACAGGTGCACCCCACGGAGATGAAGTAGGTCGGATAAATCCCTTTTCTAACAGCTCTTGCAATTGTTTGGACATTTCCTGAATCTCTGCAGGCGCAAGTCTGTAGGGAGCTTTAGCGATGGGAGCCACACCAGGTTCTAAGTCAATTCCAAATTCGACTTGACGTTCCGGTGGCACTCCGGAAATGTCATCCGGGAAAACGTCTGGGAACTCACAGATGACAGGAATATCATATATGGATTTCTTATTGGCTTCAGAGACGGATTCAGACGAGACATAACATAGATACGATTCGTGACCTTTAGATAGATACTTGTGAGCTTTTTCAATAGTTATAAAGCAGTGAGCACCTTTCCGCTTCTCACCTTTGATTTCCAATACTCGACCGTCTGAAGACTTATTTCTGATGATTCGGTGGTTGCATACGATCGTAGCTTCGTTATTCGTTAACCAGTCCATGCCGATAATGACATCAAATTCTTTTAACGGAATCGGGATAAGGTCAAGGTTGAACACGATATTGTCAACAAGCAGAGTACAATTTCGGTATACAGAATCAGCCATAACATAATTGTTACTGGCTATCTCAATATCAAGTATCTTAGGGAGTTTTGATGGAGTTTTGGACAGTCTTCGAGCAAAAGTCGTAGATATAAAGGAATGACTAGCACCGGAATCGAATAGTACGCGAGCAGGGATTGAGTTAAGCATGAACGTACCGGTTACCACATCAGGGGTTTCCTTTGCTTCCTCGGCTGTTATCTGAAAAGCTCGAGTCCTTGCGGTTGGCGTTGCAGCTGAACTTTTCATTGTAGATCCTCCAGTAGACGATTGTGACTGACCTCGTTGCCCACTACGACACTGATACATGAAGTGTCCTCGCTTTCCGCATTTCGCACATCCAAGTCCTCGCTGAGGGCATTCTTCACTACTGTAACCGATTTTGTTACGCGCAAAACAAGTGACGTCGTCTGGGTTACACAGCCCCATGTGCGATTTTCTGCATCTCTTGCAGAATCGTGGCTCGTTCGTTAAAGAGTAGGCTTGCACTTTCTGAGGCGAACTGTATTGTTGGGATTGCTGAGGTTGTGACTTATTTGGCTTACAGAATCTGCCAAATCTTTGTTTCTTCGGAGGAGATGGACATGTCGGGTTCGCTGATGAAGCGTAGAGCTGATCGCCATACTCTAAATATCCTCTCTCGATCTGTCTGGCCGCTTCAAAGATTTCTAGATAACTCTTATATTTTATCGCGCTCATTGGGTGTCGATATCTCGGGTTAAGCCCTCCGCGAAATCGGTTCATCTTTCTTTCTTCCGTAGCTACTTGATACGAGGAGTAACCACAAAGCCGTGAAAATTCATGTTCGTATTCATCAACAGTTTTGGTTCCTTGGGTCAGCTGCATCAATTGAACTTCCATCTTATCTCGTTGATCAATAGGACAATACTTTGCGTTGAACATGTCAAGGAACTGGTTCCACTCTAACGTCTGTATTATCTCCTCTCCATATATGCTTCTTTGAGTCTTCGACCAGACACGAGCAGCACCAACGAACAACGCAGACGCATAACTTACTTTCTTGGATTCTAAACAATCAGAGATTCTAAAGATCTCTTTAGTATGGCTGATCCAATCC
>JAANYP010002054.1:70942-88442 GCA_020465985.1 Centrapalus pauciflorus | reverse complement strand
TCAAGTTTATTCAAACGATACTTGTATTAATCGGCTTTGTAATGTTAGTTTTTATTAAAAGTTAGTAGTGTAATTAGTGGTTCGTTTGTGCAGTTATTAAGTTGTTTAAGAATCATTTTTGTAATTTCCATATTAGAAGCATTCATTCAACATTCAATAGATATTCAATAATATAATCAATAACATGAAGACCATAGAATGAATATAACAAGAACAATAAGAACACTCAGAGGATTAGAGAAACCTTAATTTTCACTTCAATCAACGTACACACAATGAGCTAAAAGATTACAAAGCAAACCTAGAAAAAATCTAATTATAAACATACTAAATGAGTCCAAATACTATCCATACCCATGGGTTGACCTTTTGGTCATTTAAACCATTTACAATAAAGTTTGAATCGTTACAGAATAAGCACAAAACTAAGTTTGAACTATTACCCTTTGACCACTGAAATTATCACAACTTTGGATCTAACATTCTCCCCCTTTGTGATTAGCTTTCAGATCGCGGCTTCAGGTTTGTAATTAGCTTCCTCTGATTAAAATATCGGTTAAGGCGTCTGATAGTCATCCTGTACTCTAGCTTGTCTCAGACATCTTGTTGGAAGTCTCTGACGAGTTTAAGTACGACCTTAAGTTCCCATATCCTTGTTTCGAGCTTTGAAGCTTCTTTCAAATTATTGATTCTGATCATCAGCATTTTCTCACCATGTATAGTGTGCCATCACAATACTTTTCAAGCTCATCTCTTCTCATAAGTGCCTTCTTTCTTTGAGAGTTCAAGTAGACTACTCCGACCGTTGGTGATGTGGTTACCTTCTAAACAGACAAACGTTTTAGGCCCGAAGTATCTTGATTTGGCACAAGCAGATTAACTTTTCTTTGTCTTGCTTCTAATGCCATTTGGAAGTCAAAGATAAAAGACAACGTGAGATTCCTTCGAAGACATTTGATGATGCATCTTTGAGCATTTTGATGAATCAGATCTCTGCTCTAGTTGTGCAGCAGGTGAAGATATAGAAATTCCAGATCCTGCAAGAATAGATTAGGAAAATCTTACTCGGTGAAAGTAGTAAAAGTTCGGTCTTCGCGTTCCACTTCAAATATACGATAGAAGATGCTTAGGAACTTGTCGAACTTAATCTTTATAACTCTGACGATCGGCGTCCTGCTTCTTACAGACTCTTTGATCTTTCTTAACAATCCGACCATAGCAACATACACAAACCTATCCCTTTGCTCCATTCCTTCTAGGGACTAAATTAGATCAGCTCTGACACACTGGTACAAATTTTGGCTTTGGTCACACCAGAAATGTGTGACGATAACCATACGATCACACTTGTTTTTTCATTATGTGTGTGACTAAAGGTCCCGTGACCAAAGGGTCCATACGCTCACATTAAATGGTTGGTGGCCGTATCCATTTACAAAGAGTGACCAAAAACATAACATGTGTGACCATATGCTCTTTAAAATCAAGCGAAGGTGTCTTTTGTGTGACTATTGTCCATGCAATGGCCACTTTATTTTTATGTCTGGGTGGCTGATTGCAACCATTTGGTCACACAACGAGTGTCTTCTTGTGGGCTGTGGTCACCTAAAATTATGCCAAAAGTGGTCTTAGGTGTTAAGAAGTGTGACCATATGCTGTTTTAAGTGAGGTAAACTTGTACTTTGTGTGACTATTGTCAATGCAATGGCCACTTTATTTTTATGTATATGTGGCTGATTCCAACCATTTGGTCACACAACGAGTGTCTTCTTGTGGGCTTTGGTCACATAAAGTTATGCCAAAAGTGGTCGTAGGTGGTAAGAAGTGTGACCATATGCTGTTTTAAGTGAGGTAAACTTGTATTTTGTGTGACTATTGTTAATGCAATGGCCACTTTATTTTTATGTATGGGTGGCTGATTGCAACGATTTGGTCACACAACGAGTGTCTTCTTGTGGGTTTTGATCACATAAAATTATGCCAAAAAGTGGTCGTAGGTGTTAAAAAGTGTGACCATATGCTCTTTTAAGAAGTGTGACTATATGCTGTTTTAAGTGAGGTAAATTTGTATTTTGTGTGACTATTGTCCATGCATTGGCCACTTTATTTTTATGTATGTGTGGCTGATTGCAACCATTTGGTCAAACAACAAGTTTCTTCTTCTGGGCTTTGCTCACATAATATTATGCCAGATGTGGTCATAGGTTATAATAAGTGTGACCATTAATTGTTCACCAAATGACCACTTAAGTTTTATGCACTATTTAACCACACAAATAATTAATCAAATAGTGGCCACAACGAGTGACCATATGATATATATATATATATATATATATATATATATATATATATATATATATATATATATATATATATTTATATTTATATTTATATAACACCACAAATAAATATTGGAATATGTACATGTATAGTAATAGCATCAACTAATTAACAGCACTGTAATGTAATGCCTTTTGACTCTTCAATTTGGTCTTCGATTGCTTTTGTAATTGCAAATCATGACTAATCACACAAATCGGTGGTTGTTTGTTGCGCTTTCATTTTACTTCTGGTGCAGCACCAACTGCTGCCTTTTGTCCAAAATTTGGTTATGTTACCTATACTAAGAAACAAGGCGTATATCTATGAAACACTAAATTAAAATGAAGAACTATATATATATATATGTGTGTGTGTGTGTGTGTGTGTGTATATATATATATATATATATATATATATATATATATATATATATATATATATATATATATATATATATATATATATATATATATGTACGCAGATAAAATACCTCGTGACCCTTGTCAATAATCACTTTGTCCTTGGGCCATGCATAAAACTACCTACTGCGTCTTTAGCTGTTTTGAAACCATTTTTTCCTTCGTCCGGAATACAAGATGCATCCATTATCGATTGGTCAACGGACACTTTGTAGCAATCATCTAGGAGTGATATGTTATGAAGCATCACTTTTCCATCTGTCAAGTAGACAGTACCCTTAGCAATGATGCTTGTCCTCTTTATGTTCCACAGTTTACAGCTGAACATCTAAAGAAAAATGATAACCATTATTATGTATTTATTTTTAATTTGTATGCATGCATCAGAATTTGATTAAACTGAAGATCAATGTACGTATGAATATTTTGGATGAATACATATATTGTTGGGAAAATATCATTTAGTATAAATGTTAAGCTCCTGGTTGAGTTTTTCAAGGTGTTAGCATATTTCTGGGGTGCTTACAATTCTGAAGCTGTTAGTTCAAGAAACTCAAGCTGCTAGAGTCAAATGAGCAAATTGCTTTTTGATAATAACAGAAGGTGCTACAATCAAGTAAGAGATAAAGATCAGAAGATTTGAAGATATCTCTTGAAGATAAATTGTAGTTTTACAAGGAAACAAATAAAATAGAATAAACAGAGTAGATGGAAGTTCTCAATGTACACACGTAACATTTTGCAATTCTGTTCTAAGTTTTCCTAAGCCTCTAAGGCTGTAAAAGCCTAAGAACAGTCTGTGTTCTTCGTCAAATGAAAAGGATTAGAGGTTCTTATGAAAGCTGTAATCATTCTGAGTTTCAATATAAAGTTCTGAGTTTGAAAGTTATATACATGCGGTTGTTTTGGCACTGTTGGAGAGTACTGCCTCTTTTGCCTCAGTTTAGTATTCTTCGTGACTAGTGAATCAGACGACGTGCTGTTTGACTTGCCAACAGATTTACTAATTGATTCCTATATATAAAACTCGGTAAATTAATAAGTCATGTATATATGTAAAACTATTAAATCACAGTGAGAAATTAATATTAAACTGATCAATTTAATTCAGATATTTTAATACTTACATTTGTTACTACAACTGGCTTTTCCTTCGCAAATTGGCCCTCATCCGGATGAGTATTGGCAGCGTTAGGATTAACGTCCAATGTTGCAGACACCACTGGAGACACCTGCAATAAAAATTAAAAAATGCATTTGTTAGCAATATAAACGTATAAAATGTTAACTAGCATAATTAATACAGTAAATTCCTTCCTCAGATTCCGGTGCATGAGTTGACAATGAATTTAGCTTCTCCCCTTGTGCATCCAACCGAGCTGTCAGGATCTACATATGAATTACCAAGACTAACTGATTTGAATTTATCAGAGTATAAATCAATAATCTTGCTTTGAATCAAAGTTTAATCAAGAAGTTTGCGGAACAACACTTAATTATTTTATCAAAAACTTTCAGAATCAACAATGAATAAACACATAAGAAGTAATCAAGACTGTTTGTATTGCTGAATTCAACGATTACAATCACCTCTAATCTGTTTGATTAGACGAAGAACACAGACTGTTCTTAGGGTTTTACAACCTTAGAGGCTTATGAAAACTTAATCAACAAAGTAATTACAGACTCAAAATATGCAGAAAACTCCTATATAATAGAAAGACCTATTCTATGTATTTATATTGCTTCTTGATATGTTTCCTTGACGAATAATGACTTCTCTGATAGTAGATATGCTGGAATCTTCACGCAGATATCGTTTCCTGAAAATCAGCACTTTCTGTTTCTGAAACTGTTGAGCAGCTTGAATCTCTTGACAGCATGAGCAGAGCAGCTTGAGTTGTTTTGCTCTGGCAGCTTGAACTTTTACACTAGCAGCTCGAGTTTCTTCAACTAGCAGCATGAACTTTGTATTTACATTTAAAAACTACTAACAGTCTGAGAAGTCTAACTAACAGCTTGAATATACTTAAACTATTTCCCAACAATCTCCCCCTAACTTAAATTCTTTACACAAGACTTTAAGTTCTATACAAAAAAAAATGGAAATGAATAAGTAAGCTGTTATCTACAAACCAAGGCTTACAAAACTTACAACTGTGCAAGTTTATGATCTATAGCCTTCAAAAATTCTCTCTTCATCTCTTCTTTATCACAAGATATTTTAGCTGATTTTATTTGCAGCAACATATCTTTTGAAAAATTGTAAAACTCGAGATTGAAGAAAATACCAGACCCATCGGTGAATTTGATTCTGTATGTTTTTGACTTGACAAACAGATCAATTTGCTTGATCTTTTTCCCTTTCTTCTCAGCATCTTCTATCTCTTGTCTTGCAAATTCAGGGTCAACCACTGTACTTAGATCTCTGATGAGTTGTTTCACTTGTGGAAGAGCAGATCTAACTTGTGTAACAGACCCTATGTTATACATCTTTATCAGTTCATCCCTGGTCAGCTTCTGAACCATTTGCCAGAATGTATCAAACTCTTCTTCTGGTCCAGACTCTCTTCTTATTACAAACTTGACCCTTAAATCTCTTTCATCCAATGATTTAGCAAACCAGTAGTTGATTTGAGGCTTTGTGAAATCATGCTGAACAATCAGCTTCTCTATCTCCATTGCCTTTTGCAATTGTTGATTAAAGAGCACCCTTTTAACCGATGAAGGAATAGAAACAACTGCTTGATCAGTTGGAGCAGGTGCACTGACATCAGCTTCAGTTTGGACTGATTGAGTTGATGGTTGGACTTCTTGGGATGGTTGAGCTTCTGGAGAGACTTTTGTTCTCTTTCTTTTGTCCATCTCCTTGTCATGAATCTCTTGCAGCCTTTCAGTTGGCATGGACTGAGCCATTTTCTTTGGGATACCTGCTGCAAATGCAAAATTTATCAAAAATCTTCTGTCCTCAGCTTTGGAGTGCCCTGTTGGCATCTTTCTTTTCTTTGCTCCTTGCTTAACCACAAACCCCTTTAAGTAATCACCTAAAGTCTCATCATCATCCATTGGGTTTTGGGCTTGCTGATCTAATTCCTTGTCCTGTTCTTCTGCTATTCTTTTGGCAATTTCAGCATCAAAGGCAATTTGGGCTTTTTTGGAAGAAAATTTATGCTTTGGAGACTCAATGAGAATGCCCTTGCCCTTGTCTTTTGTAGCAGATGTTGTAGCTTGGACTGTGCTTGATGGAGCTTGAATGCCTTCCCTGATCACAACTCCAGTAGCCTTTGAAGGAGCAGCTTGAGGTTCTAGGCTAACAACTTGAGAAGCTGTTGGGACTGCTAGCCTAGAAACTGGAACTGTTGATGCTGCTTGGACTGTTCTTGTTGGAGCTGCTTGAACTGACTTGGGAACCTCCTGATTCTCCCCCTTTTTGGAAGCATTGGTTTGGTCAGAAGGACCTACAACCTTTGCCCCTTGGGTTTGAATCATCTGCTCTAATTTCATAATTTTATTTCCACAGAGGGTGAACCCTTTGTGAAGATAATCCATTCGCTTATTCTGAGCAGCCTCTACCTGTTTGAGTTCAAAAATTTGAGCCCCCTGTGCAGCAATGATGGACATTTGATATTCCAACATGGCTACAACAGGTTTTAGCTTGGGATCCGTCAAAAGCATGAGTTGCAGACTTGTCTCAAGATCAGAAAACACCTGGGGTGCTTGTGATCTATCACTGACATTAAGACCAGAAGTAGAAACTTCTGGGCCCCTCTTTTCTTGGTTCTGGGGACTTCCAGCTTGTGTTTGCACACTTGCTGTTGCCATGAGCGTGGTCTTAGCTATGTTGGCCCTGTCCTGTGCCTCTTGTGCAGAGACATCAGTAGTGCCAGCCACAGAACTCATATGAACCATCTCTGAAGAGATGTTCACCTCCTGAGAGAGGATGGGAGTTTCCTCAATTGGTTCCCTTTGGATATTCTGTGCAGAAGTATCCTTTTGCACAGGGATATATGGCTCTTGTTGATGGGAGGAGGAGGAAGGAGCTCCTGGTCCCCTTTTTCTTTTATATAAGTATCTTAGTGGGCGTCTTGGCTGTACAAAAGGATCAGATGGAATATTTGTATCATGAGGAGGGGGTTGGGGTCCTGGGGGTGAAGCAGGAATGTTGGGCTGTGTCTGCTCAGGACCCTCTCCTCTGTTTCCTGGAATGATGTTCATCATTGCAGAGGGCAATGGAACATCTATACTTACAAAATTGGCACTTGGCTTTAACAGCCTTTTAATTGAAGACAGTGAGTGCCTATGGGAAACATGTATCCGTTTATGTAAATGTGGAGTTGTGCAGGTGTGTGCAATAATTTTTGCCAAAAATCTAGGATAAATGAGAAATTTCTCATTCTTTAGGGAATGATGCCTTAACATCCCCTGAAAAATCATGTTAGAAAAATTGAACTGTTGGCCAGTAGAAAAGCACACTAAGGCAGTGGCAATATTTGAAGAAAACTCAGACCAACCAGTTCTTTTGGGGCTTAAACATTGCTGAATAACATGCACAAGGTATTTCCATTTAGGAGAAAAATGTGCCTTAATAAAAGTAAAAGAATCAGCAGGACCCCTATAACCAATATTTTGAAGACCAAGGTATAAAGCTTGAAGGGATAGGTCGGTTATACCTGATGCATCTTGAAGATGCAGGTGACGTCTGATGGATTCCTCAGTGATATTGATGACAGTTCCATCAATCTTGGATAGGAGGGTAGGCACTCCATTGATGGTTTGAACAGATGCATTATTCCAAAACTGTTCAATATGGGAGATGTATATAGTAGGGTTAATGGTTAGGGCATAATGGATATGGGAGTGCCTGAGGAAATCCATCATTGCATGAAACGGTTGAAGTTCAGAGTGTTTTAGGGTGTATGGGAGGCAGTTGTGTTCTTTTACAAACTCCATTGATGAAGAAACGATGGTTCAGGGTTTGAAAGAAGAATGTGTGATTCGTTCAGAGAGAAAGCAAGAGGCCGTGGAAGAAGAATTTGTAACTGGTAGTTACAACTGAACGAAATCGGGACCTTTAAAGGTTTCGAAAGGTTGGCTCCCGCGCACACATTTGAAAAATTACCCAAATACCCTGCACACTTTGACAGATCAAGTGAAAATAACTAGCAGTCCGAGAAAATGAACTAGCAGCATGAGAAAAATCTCATGCTGTTAGTTTAAAATTAGGCAACTTTTCAATGAAACAGTGTCTCCCCCTTAAATAAGCATACTGAGTGGATAATAATGAAAACCAATTAATCCATGTTTACCATACCAATATTTGTTACTAGGAAAGTGAACCTTCCCACATCAAAAGGTTTTGTAAATAGATCAGCTAACTGATCATCTGTATGTATTTTGGTAACTTGGATTAACTTCTTTTCATTACAGTCTCTGATGAAGTGAAATCTGATTTCTATATGCTTGGTTTTTGGGAATTTCACTGGGTTTTGCACAATGCTGATTGCACTTGAATTGTCAATATAAATAGGAGTGGATAAGAAATTCATACCATAGTCTCCTAGTTGATTTTGAATCCACATTACCTGGAAGCAGCAGCTTGCAGCTGCTACGTATTCTGCTTCAGTGGATGATGTGGAGACAGTTGTTTGCTTTTTGCATTGCCAAGAGACCAGTCTTGCTCCTAAGTATTGACATCCACCAGTTGTGGATTTCCTGTCAATGTTGCATCCACCATAGTCACTGTCAGAATAAGCAGTTAGTTCAAAAGGAGAGTCTTTAGGATACCATAGGCCTAAATGTGGTTGGCCTTTAAGATATCTAAAGATTCTCTTAACAGCAACCAAGTGAGAATCCTTTGGAGAGCATTAAAACCTAGCACACACACAGACAGCAAACATAATATCAGGTCTGGAAGATGTTAGATACATAAGGGATCCCATAAGGGATCTGTATAGATGAATGTCCACATCTATGCCATCTTTGTCTGTATGGAGCTGTTTATGAGGATCCATTGGAGTGCTTGCAACCTTTGTGTCTTGATAGCCAAACTTTTCCAGTATGTCTTTGACATACTTTGATTGACTTATGAATAGACCAGTAGGCTTCTGTTTAACCTGCAGCCCTAGAAAGAATGTGAGTTCCCCCATTGAACTCATTTGAAACTTTTTGTGCATTAGGGTCTCAAATTCTTTGCACAAACCATCATTTGTTGAGCCAAAGATGATATCATTCACATAGATTTGGACAAGTAAAATCTCATCTTTGATGGATTTAGTGAAAAGTGTTTTGTCCAGAGTGCCTCTCTTGAATCCATTCTGTAGAAGATATGATGACAGAGTGTCATACCATGCTCTGGGGGCTTGGTGAAGACGATAGAGGGCCTTGTCTAGCTTGTACACCATGTCTGGATACTTGTAGTCTTCAAAACCAGGAGGTTGACACACATATACTTCCTCTTCAATTGTCCCATACAGGAAAGCAGACTTGACATCCATTTGATACACTTTAAATCCTTTGAAGCTTACATAGGCTAGAAATAGTCTGATGGCTTCAATTCTTGCTACTGGAGCAAATACATCATCATAATCAATGCCTTCTTCTTGAGTGTACCCTTGTGCTACTAGTCTTGCTTTGTTCTTGATGACTATCCCTCTCTCATCCTTCTTGTTTCTGAACACCAATCTTGTACCAATTGCTCTCTTACCTTTAGGAAGATCCACCAGAGTCCATACATTCTGAATTTTGAACTGTAAAAGCTCTTCTTGCATAGCTTCAATCCAGGATGAATCTTTTAATGCTTCTGATGCCTTTTTGGGTTCTAGTTGAGACATGAAACAGGCATGTTCAAAAGCAGCTAGACTGAATTCAGGAACTGCTTGTTCAGCAGCAGCAGTCTCATTGTGAACCATTTTCCTTGTTTGAACAGGAGTGCTTGGATCACCCAGTATTTTATTGAGAGGGTGATACTTGTGAACCCTTAGTGTGGGCACTCACTCTGTTTGAAAAGAAGTTCCAAGATTTGTATCATCTCCATCAGAACTAGTAAAAGGATCAGCTTCAGGAACAGCTTGACTTGAATCTGGGACTGTGTCCCTTTGTGTTGGAGCTGTTCTCTCAGGACATGGGAGTGGCACTTCAGTATCTGGATGTGCATCATGTTGAGCATTCAGTACCCCTGGAGGATCACATGACAGAAGTGGTAGAGTGGTGTAATCATCCCAACTTGTTGAATCTGCAGCAGTCTGAAACTTTGTGCCAACAGCTTGAGAAATTGTATTGGCAGCATGAGAATTTGTGTTAGCAGCTTCAACCCTGTATGCATCAGCTTCTGCAGTATACTCAACAAAGCTCAGAGAATGTGTTAGTGAATCTAAATCAAACAACCAATCAGGACCAGTGCCTTTGATATTAGCAGTATTTTCATTAAATTCAACATTGGCACTTTCTTCAATTGTTTTAGACACACTGTTGTATACTCTATAGGCTTTGCTTTGAGTTGAGTAGCCTACAAAGAATCCTTCTTCAGCTTTACTTTCAAACTTCCCTAAGTGAGTCTTAGTGTGAAGGATAGTACATGGGCATCCAAAAGGCTTGAAGAAAGCTATTAGGGGACTTCTGTTATGGAATAATTCATAGGGAGTTTTCCCTTGTGATTGGACAACCTGAACCCTATTCAGAACATAACAGGCTGTATTAACAGCTTCTGCCCAGAAAGTCATTGGCAGATTTGAATCAGCTAACATTGTTCTAGCAGCCTCAATTAATGTTCTGTTCTTTCTTTCAGCTACACCATTTTGCTGTGGTGTTCTTGGTGCACTATACTGTCTAGCAATGCCTTTGGACTCACAGAAACTGTTTAGAATGTGATTTTTAAATTCAGTTCCATTGTCTGATCTTATCACCTTAACTCTGGAGTTGGATTGGTTTTCTATCTTAAGAATAAAACACTTAACTAGCTCAGCAGTCTCATCTTTGGTTCTAAGAAAGTAAACCCAAGTAAATCTGGTGAAATCATCAACAATAACTAAATAGTATGCCCTTTTATTCAAACTCAAAACAGATGTTGGACCAAATAGATCCATATGTAGCAACTGAAGGACAGATGAGATTGAATTTACTTCTTTGGTCTTATGAGAAGTTTTGTGTTGCTTACCATTAAGGCATGCTACACAATGATCATCACAAATGAACTCCTTTTGTGGTAAGCCTCTGACTAGATTCTTTTTAACTAAAGCATTCATGGACTTGAAGTTCATGTGACACATCCTTCTATGCCAAAGAGCAGACTCATTTGATGATGCTTTGGATATTAAACAGCTTAAAGTATTTGATTTAGATAAAAGATCTGTGTCCAGGCAGTAAACATTGTCCTTTCTTGGTGTTCTTAGTAAAACATGATTTTCAGGAACTTTGAAATCTTTTGAAAGAACAATGCACTCAGAATCTGTGAACAGAACAATGTTTTGTTTGTCACAGATTTGAGAGACACTTAATAAATTGTACTTAAGCTGTTCAACATACAAAACATCATGGAATGTCATGTTGCCTGCATTAACAGTACCTTTACCTGTAACCTTACCTCCTTTTGAGTTGCCTCCAAATGCAACAAAACCTCCATCAAAACCTTTGAAATTTGACAAGCATTCAGAGTTGCCTGTCATGTGCCTAGAGCATCCACTGTCCAGATGCCATCTTGTTCTATGAGGAGACCTGTGGTTGCCCTGCACAAATAACAGCTTAGTTAGTAGTGGAGTAAACCCAAACCAAATTGGTTTTGGGTTGGCCTTGTACATTGACATAACTAAATACTGTTTTTGACTTCTTATATTTAGTAAGATCTACTGATGGAGTCTTTGGAGAGTATTTGGTGATTATATGAGGTATCCAATTATTTTGATCATCTTTTCTTCTAACAGTCTCAGATGGTTCACTAGCAGTTCCAGATTGATGCTCAGCAGCTTGAGCTGTGTTTGTAGTGCTAACAGTTTCAGTTTTTGCACTGACAACATCAGATTTTGACTTAGCAGTCTGATCTTTTGCATTAGCAGTTTGAGCATCAGATTTGTCCTTGACACACCATATTTGTTTAAAACTTGATTTAGGCTCTGCCAAAGCTTGTTTTTGATGTGTGGACTGCTTTTTATTAACTTTTAAAAACCTGTGATCAACTGTTTTCTTTGGAACTGATGTGGAAGGTTTCACCTTTGAGTGCTTTGCCTGAATAGAATTTGATTTGGTGTGATGCACAGTCTGTTTTGCAACAGCTGGTTTATAAAAACAATCCTTGGCTAAGTGATTCTTCCTTCCACAGTGAAAACACCTTTTGACAGTTTGAATTGGAGAACCAGACTTTTCTGTCAATTTCTGGTTCTTGTTTCTCTGATTTCCTCTTACCTGCTGTTGTTTAGGAAACTTTTGAACACCATGCTTTTGGCATGTGCAGATGGAAACAGTTTTACCTCTTTTATTTCCTTTTGATGAAGATGCAGTGTTACAGTTAGAATGTACAGAAACTTGTGGAGTAGCATTGCAGACACTCATCTTCTCCTTTCCTTTCTTACTGGGAGCTTGGACCTCTATGGGTGCACTCATTGTGTCACAGTCTCTATTTTGACTCTTATCTTCCTTTAATTCAGGACTGTTATCAAGGATAGGATCTACAATAGTCATAGACTCATCTAGTGGTTCATTGACAAGTCTGTCAGCAACCTCACTCATTGGATGAATGTACTTGTTATTGTATGGAGGTGGAGTAGCTCTGTATCCTATTCCTTCTTTGGGATTGACCTGAGACTTCACTCTATCTTTAAATTGGACTTCCATTAGGTGTTCCAACTTTTGATTTGCTAACTTGAATTTTCCTAGATCTATGTTAACAGATTCTAGTTTCTTATTAGCCTCAAACACCTTTTGTTCAGTCTCTTCTACCTTTTTATTCAGAGATTCTATTTTCTTATTTAGCTCCTTTTTCTCCCACTCATGATAGGTTCTATCATACCCCATTTGAATCTCATTATCCTTATAATCATTGATCTGTTTTTCCAGATCTTCTATGGCTTGCATGTATTCATATCTCCTTTCTTCCATCTTGGCTAGAGTTTTGCACATGCTCTCATTATGATCTCTGTACTTTTTAACCATATTTTTGCATGATTGAGAGCAGAGTTTAGAATTTACCTCAGAGGGAAGTTCAGTGGATGAGACATTTGATGTTTCTGCCATAAGTGCTTGATTTTGAAATTCTTCCTCTGTCTGATCACTCCAGTCAAACACATTGTCTTCTTGAGAGACAAGTGCTGTTGATGATGATGTTTGAATGGGCTGTGAAGTTCTTGATGGCTGTTGACCTTGAGATCTACATTCTCTGGCAAAGTGACCAAGCTTATGACATTTATAGCATTCCACTTTTGATTTATCAAAAGATGGTTTGTCATCTGTCTTGGCTTGAAAGTTGGCCCTACCAGTTCTTTTCAGAAATCTTTTGGCTCTCATGGTCAGCATTGCATGTTGCCACTTTAAATCCATCTCTTCAAGATCATCTGGATGAATTTGTTCCAAGTCTTCAACATTTAGAGCAAATAATCCATCATTGGCAACAAAAGCCTCATAGTGAGCTTCAGCAGAATTTCCATCACCACCTGAAAAAGGATCACAGTTATTAGATTTTTCAGAAGACAGAAGAGCAGAATTGTTATTATAAGAAAAGGATTTCTTTTTAGCATCAATCTCAATCTCAAACACTCTTAAACTGTTATACAGATCATCCAATTCTGTCTCATCAAGAGTGTCTTTTGCTCTCCATTGTGCAGCATAGACTGTCCATTCTTCTCCAAGAGATCTGAGAAACTTTCTGTTGACTTCATCTTGATCCAGATTGACCTTTGCACTTTCCAGTTCACTTATTAGTTTGTTGAACCGGTCAAAGATTTGAGTAAGGTTTTCATTTTTGCCACCAGAAAAGTTTTCATACTGCTGTTTCAAGAGGTCCTTTTGGTTTCTCTTGGTACTGGCATTACCAGCAAACCTCTTCTCTAAGGCATTCCAAAGAGAATGAGCAGTATAAAACTTTTTAAACTGATGTTGATAAGCATTAGGAATGGCTATTTGTAAAAGTGTAAGTGCTTTCACTTCATTCATTCTAGCCTTCCTTTCAAGTTCAGTTTTTGGAGGAGTTTTGACTGGTTTTCCCTCATCATCAAGTTCTGGATCAACTACAGGAGGAAATTCAACATCTTCCCATATGGCATAATCAATGAATTGAATATGTTGTTGAATCCTGAGTTTCCACATCTCAAACTCAGTGGGCTTGAGCATAGGCACTTTGAGTCCTTGCCCAGATCCACTGCTGCTATTTTCAAATTCCATTGTAAAACAATTAAAAATTTAAAAGAAAGTTTTTGACTTCGAAAAACAAAGAGTAACTGGTTTAAAAAACCTGATTTGAACAACCTGGTTTGACAAACCTGGCTCTGATACCACTTGTCAGGATCTAAATATGAATTACCAAGACTAACTGATTTGAATTTATCAGAGTATAAATCAATAATCTTGCTTTGAATCAAAGTTTAATCAAGAAGTTTGCGGAACAACACTTAATTATTTTATCAAAAACTTTCAGAATCAATAATGAATAAACACATAAGAAGTAATCAAGACTGTTTGTATTGCTGAATTCAACGATTACAATCACCTCTAATCTGTTTGATTAGACGAAGAACACAGACTGTTCTTAGGGTTTTACAACCTTAGAGGCTTATGAAAACTTAATCAACAAAGCAATTACAGACTCAAAATATGCAGAAAACTCCTATATAATAGAAAGACCTATTCTATGTATTTATATTGCTTCTTGATATGTGACGAATAATGACTTCTCTGATAGTAGATATGGTGGAATCTTCACGTAGATATCGTTTC
This sequence comes from Centrapalus pauciflorus, assembly GCA_020465985.1. Taxonomy (NCBI): domain Eukaryota; kingdom Viridiplantae; phylum Streptophyta; class Magnoliopsida; order Asterales; family Asteraceae; genus Centrapalus; species Centrapalus pauciflorus. Next base: position 73,782 of record JAANYP010002054.1, on the reverse strand, counting down.
CTGAAAATCAGCACTTTCTGTTTCTGAAACTGTTGAGCAACTTGAATCTCTTGACAGCATGAGCAGAGCAGCTTGAGTTGTTTTGCTCTGGCAGCTTGAACTTTTACACTAGCAGCTCGAGTTTCTTCAACTAGCAGCATGAACTTTGTATTTACATTTAAAAACTACTAACAGTCTGAGAAGTCTAACTAACAGCTTGAATATACTTAAACTATTTCCCAACACGAGCCATAAGTTGGTTAAGCATTGCCTGTGTATCTTCCACTTGCGTTGTCAACGACTTTATCCTAAGGTCTTTGTCTTCACGTTCGCTTCTCTCATCAGCTTCACGTTCGCGTCTCTCATCTTCATGTTCGCGTCTCTCAGCAGCAAGTTTTGCTTGAAGTAGTTTGACTCTCTCATCATCTGATGCTTTTCTTCGAGGAATATTAAAATATTTTCTGATTGTCACTCCGCTTCCCACTCCTCTTGCATATCCCGACTTTTTGGGACCAAATACCTCTGTCAAGGCATCAGTCCCCTCATCAACCATTAAGGTTCCGACTTTGATATTATCCTCGGTGGCTCTCTGCATTAAAGATTCGAATAGGCAGTAAGTAATTTGTTTCCTGAAAATAAACATGAATATGTAATTAAATTATGTATTAGCATATATCAGTCAAGCATATATATATATATATATATATATATATATATATATATATTTATATATATGTGTCAAAATGCTTAGTACTTCATCGGCCTTTGCTTTAGTCCTTTTGTTAGGCACAAAAAGGCCTCAGTCAAACCTGTTCTACATCTGAGGGGGAGATTTATAATCAAACCTGTTGATGCATTTGAAGGTTGAATTTAAGGCCTGTTATATGCCTTATTGAAACCTGAAAATGATTTGCAATATCAGTCTAAAGCTGTTCTATATGTTGCATGTGTTGCAACTAAGACAGTTTGTCCAAGCTGCTCTGTCTGCTGAACAGGCTGGACATAAACTGTCTACGCTGCTCTACACTGTTGAGCAGCTTGGGCAATTTTAAAGTGTTCTGTTCTTTGTGAACAGAACCTGTTCTTTGTGAACAGGCTAAACACTTTATGGAATATGTTTCCAAGTCATCATGTATTGTTTTTGACTACAAGATCAGGTTACAAAGTCGAAGACAAAGTGGAAAACAGAACTGCTCAGCCTTCCCAAGCTGTTCTGTATCATGAAGACAAAAGGTTATTTGAAAAAGGGTGACGAACCTTTTTCTTATATCAAAATAGGCCTTTAGAAGGAAGAAAGACGCAAAGTTGACATTCCTAAATTAGTTAAAGGCAATGCAACAGTAGACAAAGTAAAAAGACAAAAGTTCTGCACATGTGAAGACAAGTCTGCTTTTCAGAAAAGTGCAGAAAATGTTATGTTGTCTTTTCAACAAGACTTCTCCTTTTTCATTCCGCCAATGAAGATGTTCTCTTAGATCCTCTGATGTGGGATAAAGGAAGCTCTAAGACAGAGAAGGAGTGTGAAGAAGCTAAAGTGCTGAAACCAAGAGTGAACTGCAAGTGTGAATTTCATGCATGCAAGCCTTCTGTGTAAAATCATATCTGTGTGTCTAAGGCTTTTTACATAAGCTGTTCCCTAAGTCTTGTAAACACAGTGAGTGCTTCTTAGTGAGTGTATTCATTGTATACTAGTTTGAGTTTGTCTTAGACTAGTGAACATACTGTTGTATCTGTCATCTCAGCTTGAACTATTCTGCATTCAAGCTTGTTTGTAATTAACAAATTGTTGATAATACATACAAACATTGAGAAAATAGTGTGTAGTTTTTAAACAGCTGTATTCACAGCTGTATTCACCCCCCCTCTACAGCTTAAAGTTATATACTTTGGAACCTCTCGGACCTACAACTGGTATCAGAGCAGTTTAGAGTGTGTGTCATTCTAGATCTTCATTCTCCCAAGTTTCCATGGACACGTGCTGCAATTCTTCTTACTATGACAATGGCTCTATGGGCAAACCTCCAAAATTTAATCATCAAACTTCTCTGGTTGGGAGTGCAGAATGATGCTCTATTTAGAGAATCTGGATGTACAACTGCCAGAGGATAGTGATGGGAGGTCCCTATGTCCAACCTCTATTACTACCATAACTCCAGCGTTGAAGGAGCTGCTCTGAAATCAGGACCTTTGAGAAAGCTAAGCTCAATGTGCTGAGACAAGCGAGACTGGTGCTCTGGATGCAAAGGCCAGAAACAATCTGGTCATTTCTCTTCCTGATGATGTGTTCAAACAGGTTGAGAAAATGAAGACAGCCAAAGAAATGTGGGATACTTTGTACTGTCTTGATGGACCACAATCACACTGGACAACAGGTCAACATCTTGTTAGACAGTATGAACTTTCTTTGCTAAACCAAAGAGACTCTCACTGAAACTACACCAGGTTTAATGCTTTAGTGAATGATCTCAAGCTGTTGGGATCACTAAGGACGTCTCACCCTGGTGAATAAATTCTGGACATTCTACCTGAAGAGTGAACTACTTCTCAACAATTCTAAGGACTCAGGTACTATCAGAAGTATGGATCTAGTCAATCTGTATGGATCTTACTGAATGATGAACAATCCAAAGGCAACAAAAGAGAAATGCCTTGCGAGACTGTCCAAAAGAGGTGCAGCCTTTGGGCTAATGTGAGAAAGCCTTAAATCAGGTGAGTGATGTGTTCACTAAGGCTCGAAGGAAAGTGTCAGAGAAGAAGATACTGCAGATCTTGCTGACACAAGTATGTGATGAGCAAATGATGCTATGCTTGTCAAAGGTTCAACAAGGAACAGGTTTGGAAGACAGGCTGCAAGGAAATGC
>JAANYP010002054.1:0-67477 GCA_020465985.1 Centrapalus pauciflorus | reverse complement strand
GCGGAATTGACTAGAGTGTTTGACCACATCCTCACCAACGGAACACTGTGGGAAAAGGGATTTTAGGATCTGTGAGCCCATTTTGGGAAATTCTTTTGAGGTTTGGAGAAATGCAAATGAGGCAGGACACTTATGTTACTATCTCATTATTTTCTTTTAAAGGGTCTTTGAGGATTTCTGGAATGATGATGACGTAACTGAAAATGAAACATCATAAGACTATAACACAATAGTGAAAGGTGGTTTGAGTAATTTATAATCTTGATAAATAAGGATTTGATGTCGAGTCGTGAGTCTGCAAGAAGAAGAAGGTTTTGGGGAGGTAAGGGCGGGGGGTTCGAATTTGAAATGTGATTTTAAAAAAACGAAAAGCAAGACGGAAAAATGGAAGAAGAACGGAACGTGTTGTTCCAATACGTCAGACAACACAACATTTGGTCAAGAGGGGAAAGGATGCTAAAGCACAATACCAGGACCCACAGCCGGTTTCGAACGCATGATCAAGCTTTTCGCCACACACTCTTGAACGCTCGTATTTTTTATATCACTAACCCGTGCACAGTGTTAGGTTGTAATATAGTTAAGTTGAGAGAAAACATTTATATGGTCACATCGTGGTATACTAAGATGGAGTTTTTAATGACACACGTGACAACCCCAGTTACAACCATCACCACACAACACATAAATGTATCCGGCGCAGTAACAAATATAAAGTTACAAGGGTTTAGTTTACTAAAATTGAAAACAGGAATAGGAATTATTAAGCCATTGTTAAGCTTTTGAGAACATAAAAAATAAAAAGGTGAGATGAAACTGATAAGTAACGAACTTAATAACTAAGACAGTAAAAACAAAAGACACAAACGAAGTAGATATGGAAAGAAACCTTTTTATAGTTTTCTTGAGGCAAGAAATCGTTGCAATAGGTATATGTTGCCTTCCATTGGATGATGCTTGTTGCAGGAAGTTTTTGAACATAAGGCGTAGGATACAGTTAAATGGTCTATCAATTGTAGACTATTGATGAAAGGAACGAATAATTGTTACATCGACGAGAGTATATTAAGGGAATTGGGACTATATAATTCATAGCTAATTTGCAAATGATCGTTGTGTTAGTAGATTTAAAAATTGAAAAAAAACTTGTGTCAGGTGAGTGTATAAGTATCATTTGTTGGGGGCTGGGTTTTGTTTTCCAAGCCTGGGCGGTTGGTCAACCACTGAGTCACTTATGAAAAAGACATGTCTAATTAACAGGTCAAAACAGGAAACGGTTGATTCCATGTTCAGATCCGTTTGTCAGACCATCTTGAGCTGCTTATTATATATTACAAGTCTTAGAAAACAATAACACCCGACATACTGCAATACCACCGTAAACACGCCAACGATTTATTCTATCCCCCGCAGGGACTGAATTTAAGTACAAAATAATAAGTAGCAAAAAAAAGTTGAGGTTATGATGGGTTATATGGGATTGTGAAGAAAGGTAGTTGCGGGAATGGTCTTGGTCTTCAGCTGTAATGGTTAACGAAAAACAACCTGTGATGAGAGAGCAAAGATGTCCATCACGAACGTAGAGTTCACATGTAAAAAAGCAAACAAGATCATACTCTCCAAGCTGTTCACCTCAACCTGTTCCAAGCCTATCATAAGAACAGGTATGTGTTCAATAATGATCAGGATTACAAGAAAAATGTTTGCTAAATCTAAGTTGGTGAAAGGAGTGATCAGGGTAAGAGAATGGACTATCAGGCAGCTGACGAGTAAACAATGGTAGGTGTTTGTTCAGCCTGGTTGGCTATGTATCAAGGGTAGTGTCAAAGAGATATATGCAGAAATAATAGCTAAGAAGTACAGAAATGCATAACCATCCAATCTATCGAGGCTGTTCTGAGAACTATGAGGCAGTGTGAGACATACAAAGTTTTAGACTTGTCGTTCATATTGGCAATTAAAACTAGGGTCTTTTTTACATTTGTCTATTGAACTGTTAGCATAAACTTCTAACTAAATAAGGAATGTCAACTTATACAAAAATCTTTCCACGCTCCTGTGTTAAGGACCTATTATTGATAGTAAGAAAAAGTCTGTCACCCCAACCGCTTTTTCTCAAATATCACCTTTGTCTTCATGTGACAGAAAACAGCTTTGGGAGGTAGGCTGAGCAGTTCAATGTTTTCCACTTGCTTTTCGACTGTAAACGGATCTTCTAGCCAAACAATACATGAGACTTGGAAACATCTTCCATAAAGTGTTTTAAACCTGTTAAGAACAGAACAAGTTGTAACACTGCCCAAGCTGCGCACCGTGTAGATTAGAGTAGACGGTGTAGTCCAGCCTGTTCAAAAGACAGACAAATTGGAAAAACGGCCTTGGTTGCAAAACACATGCAACAGGGGAAATACTTGGGCTGATATTGCAAAGGATTTTCAGGTTTCAAATAAGGCACATATTACAACACGAGGCCTGGTTAATATTCACCCGTTCAAATGCATCAATCAGGCGGGTCAAGTCTGTATGTAATCAAGTCTCCCCGTCAGATGCAAGAACAGGGTTTGACTGAGGAACCTTTTTGTGCCTAACATTTCTTTATATTCAGATTATTGTGAACGGTCAAGAAATACACAAGTTGGAGAGAAGAAGAGAGATACCGATAACACTAAGTAATGCCAAAACAAGAGTGCTGAGGGGACCCTGGCGGTGCTCTTTGTATGTAATGTCAGGCGGCAGTTGTCTTGTGTTTTGCCAATATAGTTGCAAACAGGAATAGTTAACAAAAATGCACCATCATACTAATACACACACACCATACCTGAGACAATGGCTGCTATAACGAAGACGAAGGTGTGACATTATGGGATCAGTTCTATGATATGGGAAAAACATTCATCTCAACAGAAACTACCGAACAACGTGTAAGTTTGCTGTTAATTCAGATGAGTGGCGAATGGTCCAAACTTATAATTTTCAAATCGGGATAAAAGGCGCAAGGTCTCCGGGTCTGGCAAAAACGGGCGAAGAAAAAAAGGAACCCATTATTCTAAACAGAAAAAAGGTTGTCCATAGAAAATATTAGTACGAATCAACAAAACCAGATTTCTAGGGACTCACAACTTCGGTAGGCATCAACATCATGCAAATGGAGGACCGTCAAGAGAGATAAAAAAAATTCATGGTTTTAGACAAAGTGACGAATTTCCAAGGACATGTAAACCAAAACACACACATCTGCATAAGCAAACTAAGCGGTTCAGGCAGAGAAAACTTGAGAACGGGATACTAACAGGTCAACGATCAAATGATTGATCGTATGAAAACTGATCAATCAAAAAAATAAAAAATACAAGTTGTAATAAAAAAATAAAAAAGTATTCATGAAGAATAAAAAACAATAATACATGTGCATGTTACCAACTAAGAACAAAAGTACAGGACAGAGATTCTTAGCAAACTACACAGATGCCGGGTTTACGCAGCAAACCTAAAAAACTAAAACAATACAAGAAACACTTAGTCATACGTATAAAAAAAAAAAAAAAAAAAAAAACATTTCACATCTAATTCAAAATGCTTATATCTGAGTCCTAAACCCATGTATAAGAGATATCAAGCAGTTGAGGCTGAACAGCTGGGTTAACCTATGATAATTCACCAAGGCAATAATAAAACGAAGTGCCGACACACGGGGAACAGCCCAAAAAAGGACGACACAGGGCTGCGTACACACGAACTTTTGTAGAAAGTTCTGATGGGGCGGTCAGGATGTAGGCAAGTTAATCAAATAAGGATTATAATGTCAAAACCCGAAGAATAAACAACAAAGAAAAAAAAAAAAAAATAAAAGAAAAACCGGGGTTCCCCACAGCAAACATCCAATCCAAGGTGGGGGAATGGCTGGCAAGCGGTGCAAAGATACAAGAGGATCCTCGCAAATACGACACGAAATTACCATTCTGAGAAGGTGGGGGTATTTAATGCAACCTGAAACGTAACCCCCACACCACCTAACCCTGGGGTGCTCCACAGTTACCCTAATTACCTCTACATTTGCTCTGATATGTGATCTTCTACCTCTCTTTCTTGACGAAGGTGAATGGTCGGACTCTAATAATGGCCTTTTGTTCTTTCTACCTAGGTTCCGTTTGATGTGTTTCCTATTGGGATGAGCAAAAAAATTTTTTTATCCTTCGGAGAACATGCGACTGTGGTGCAGTTGGAAAGAATGGATGGGGAAGTCCCGTAAATATTCAAAGTACAAATACTGTGCACTATGGGCAACATTATCGATATCGGAGAAGATTCCAAGCACAGGGGAAGGTATAAAGAAATACTGTAGGATGACAAAACAGGAAAACCAATTTGTACTCCATTGACTTAGCATCTATTAGTCTAAAGAAAAGTATATGATTGGCTTACTAATGCAAAAGCTACAGGTCTAAAACAGCATGGCTATGACATCGGCACCGGTCTGCCCCGAATTTACACATCTGAACTAGCAACACAACTTCAATGACTGAACCAACCTAGCAAAAGGAGGTTAGGTAAAGGGCTACAGCAGCGCCATCTTCAATTCCAAAAGGAGCTTGTGTGTCCGCGGGTGAAAAACAGGCATGATGACAAAGAACTTCACACAAATCACACATCCGAACACTCATCAACCTTGAGAGCAGCTGAAAATTTTACCACATATGGATTGTGTGGACCAATGAGAGTACAAACATTAATAGAAACGATAGCCTTAGATGGGTTGATAGTTGATGGACTATTGCACGGTAGAGCAGCATGGGATTTTCTTTCGCTTGAGGTCCAAAGCAGATGCGACCGCAAAGTGAAATATCAGCACATTTCATTTCATCACGGAAAATAACAAGTGACATTTCACTCAACAATTCACAATACAATCACGCTCAATAACGAACGAGAATTCAATAACAATTACCTTGGAAATAATTTTTGAATTTAGGTAGGAAGACACAACAATCATTTGCAACTGCTAGACTCAACACAGAACTGATAAGAAACTCCACACAGAACGGTTTTTGTTAGAAACAAAAGAATCAGACACTAATGGAACAGGCTGAAGGAGATGCAGGCATATTCAAATCTATCGTTATTCCCATATGGGCCGAATCAGTTGGCAACAAAGCTGTTTTCAAGACACTGATCGTTAACACTCATTAATAAAAGATTCAAAAAAAAAAAAGAAAAAATAAAAAGAAAAAAAAAAGACGCCTTATGAAGGAAATATAAACGAATACCTACATATTAAATTTTTTCACATGTCTTTGGATAGCGGTGCTTACACTACGAAACGACAAAAACAACCTTGGAAAGTTTAAATCAAAAGGCAGATGAGGGTAATATCATCAGGCTATTCAAAGGAGTCCGGTCAGCTTTCTGCCGGTCTATACAACACCGAACCAAGAAGTCAACGAAAGCAGTCAACGATCAAATATATGATAAGGAGTGGTAATGGCTTCTAAACAACAGTTCAAGGACCGAACAATAAACAAGAAGACTGAATAGAGTCACCATTTGAAAACAAAAATGCTGAAAATGACAATTCTGAACTTACATAAAGTGTTTGGAATTTTTATGAAGACTACTTTGAAGAGCCCAAATCTAAGTTCTAATTTTGGTCGACCTGGCAGGCAATCAACTGAAGATCCCGTCGTAGATCTCTGATACTTTCTACATCAACAAAGTAATCAGAAGACACTGGATAAAAGCCTCAACGAACAGATTGCACATTTGCCAACTTGAAAGTGCACAACCCATTTGAACCGCCAGAATCTTCTGAACAGCCACCCTAACATCCGAACAGTTATGGAAGCACTACAGAGACCCTACAAACTACAGCATTCGAAAATAACCCCTAAACGCAAACCCCTCACCGACATAACATACTTTAGACCTGTAATCCCCATAAGACCACAGATAACTGTATCGCACGATACTTCAAGTGGAGAGAAATCACCCAATAGAAACATCTATTGTGTGATCCATCCGGTTCAATCCAAGACCAGCAAGAGCCACAATAAACGAAAGTTGCCTACTTTTTTAAATTTTCATGTGTGAGCAAAATAGAGCCTAAGAATGTGAAAGAATCAACTTCTGGATGCTCGAAGTTGGATCTGGTTGCGTAAATGCAAGAAGAACTGAAGTCAGGTCGACACGGTTAATGGTGCGGGAGACGTTGTATGAGGCAGAACACTAGGAAGACACATAATCCCATCATTGGCAGCGAAGTGGCACGATCTTAAAAACAGGAAGGACGAACATGGGATAATAATGCGCGATAAAACTAGCACGGCCTCGTTGCAAAGGATACAGTCAACAAGAACGGATTGACTCGATGAAACGTGTTGCACCAGTTGCAGGACAAGCAAGAACGATAGAAGCGATTAGAAATGTTTTTAGGCTTTTGGCCCAGCCACAAAACTTTACTGTTTATCAAATGGAGTTAAAACTGCGTTTTTAAAACAGGGGAACTAACCGATGGAAGTATAACATATCAGCCTGAAGGCTTCAACTGATTCCGTCGAGAACACTTGATCTAGTATATATTAGGTAGATAGTCCTGGTATTGGCCTTACAAGCACCGCGTGCTTGGTATGATAGGCACTTTCACATAGCGGCAAAGTTTGTTGAAATGGGGATTTCAACAAAGGTGCAGTTGACGACAACCCTGTTATATTTAAAACTCCAGGGGCCACAGGATATATAGATAATACAATATATGGAGAGGACATTAGGTGGGTCCTAACAAATCCGGAATTTAATGTAAGAAAATTCGACATTTTAATTCCCAAAAATTCGAAATGAGCATTGATGGGGAAATAAGTTGTTTCTTAGGATTACAAGTTAAAACAATAGCTGACTAGGTATTATTTTTAATATGCAATCGATCAAAATATATACAAGACGAATGATTTAAGAAAATTTAAATGGTTAAACAGTACTCCTATGAACGCCATGGCTCCGGAGTCAAATTCTCGATGAGGACAATTGCGGGGAAACCTATAGTTGACGCAATTATCGAGTATAATGGTCAGTAATGTATTGTAACAAGCAAGTAGAGCCAGATATTATGTGTGCCACATGTGTGTGGTGCTAGATATCAGGCGAATCCTAAAGAATCACATTTAGACAGGCTGCGAAAAGAAGGTAAGATATCTCAAGGAACTCCAAACCTGGTTTGTGGTTCCCAAGAATTCTTTATGCTTAAATCTAACGGCTTTTCGGACGTGGAATCAAGCAGGTGAATAAAAATGGACAGATGAAGATACGCGGGAGGCAGTACAAGTCTTAGGTGCAAACCGCCTATGCTGGTCATCCAAGAAACAACACTACGTTTAATTGGCTACAGCAGAAGCAGAATACATTGGCGTATCTTCTGCTGTTCTCAGGTGTTGTGAATGAAAAGCCAACGACGAGATTAGGGTTTAACAACCACAGAAAATAAAACCTACTACTGGATGCTTCAGAGTGTAATAGCTAGATGCAAAATCAAATCCGGATGCAACATTCAAAAACGAAACACATGGACAATGCGGTACCATGTTATAAAGGAATCATGTTGAAAATGGAAATATAGAATTATATTGTGTTCCTACTGAATTTCCACTAGCGGATTTGTTACCAAAGCGTTAGATGAAAAAAGGGTTAATTTGTTTGTATAGCTCAAATTGGGTTTGTTAAGGTCCCTCTACGATTAATAATTCGGATAGTTTCAATTATATCATAATTTTAAATTTCTAAATTTTAATTGATTCTCAATCATGAAGGTTAAAATTCTTGAATTTTAAAAATTCCAAATTTTGTGGAATTTAAAAAGATCTGGATTGTCATGTGGCAAAGAAAGGGGAGCAGAAAATGAAATATCCGGATTTTGCTGCACAACAAATCGGATAAAATTTATCTTATACTTTTTTGTAGAGGGTAGCTGAGTTGAGAAATATGATTATACATTTGAGGGGGGGAGGCAGAACTGTCTCAGAAATTAAAGCGGGAGAGGCCTGTTAATAATCTTGTTAGAACAATTTTTTTTTTGAGTTTTAATCTATTTTTTGTGTGGCTTGGTGATTTTATCGAAATTATTTTTTTTGTTTTGTTTTGTTTGTTGGTTGTTGTTTGTGTTTATGGTTTTGTCTGAATTCTTTAAGGACTGTTTTTAAAATTTAATTTTTTGGAAACTATCAAAATTTTTTTTGTTATTTTAATTTTATTAGTTTGTTGAATGTTTTGAAAAGATATTGGGTTGTGCGACGAAAATGGTGTGGAAGTGGTAAATGGGACGAGGGATGGTCGTCACACAGGCCGAGTCATTGCTATTCTAATAAATTGACAATCAAATATATCATATAGACGGTTTGGATATAGACGATAGTCAGCAGCTTCTTCCAAAAAAAGTTTCCGTCAACAATATTCACCCTCACCCTAAAAACCTAAACCCACATCTAATCGACTAGAATCCAGCATATCTTTTCATCAAATTGTGAGTAAATGTTTTATGTTGTTTTTGTTTATTAGCGTATTTGTACATAGTTAATATTTTAGTTTTTGAGGTATATATGTAAGCTGTGGGACAGTCCAGTATAGGTTTTCGTATTTGTGAGATGTTCAGAGAGATTCATAATCTTTGTTCACTAGAATAGGCAAAAATTAAATGGGTGGACTGGGACTTCGTTTTGTAAACATGAACATGAAGTTGAAATTTCATGAGTCACGTTCAATCCACACACAGATATTGATCGATTATTGGTTTACCAAAGTGTCGAGTTCATGTTTTTCTGAATTTAAATTTGTAATTAACAGCTTTAAGTTGTTTTTAATCAAAAGTTCAATAAAACACAACATCGTATTAAAATTGTATTCTTCGAGAGCGGGACATAAGTTTATTTTAATAGCATTGAAAAAAGATCCTTAGGAATCAAATTTTGACAAAATCCAAAGTATAAAAGACGTGTACATAAATCAGAACTTTCTCGATTAAAGGATTCATCGAGAAACGGGGGCTTAGTATCAATTGAGTTGATTGATTAATCATCTAGAGTAACGTTGATCTTTATTTCGAGTATGGGACCTAACGTTGTCATTCGAGTTAAACATATGATTATTGATCGAGTTGTTAGTGTTCACATAGATCAAGTTGTTACTAACTTAGAAAATTTAAGTAGCATAATCTTGATAAAAACAAGGTCTCAATGTTCTATTTAGAGTTATTCCAATTGTAATAATCGAGAATGGTTCACACCGTCTATGCGAGTTGTTTGTTACATCCTGAACCAATTGATCATCTCATTTCATTCGAGTCTGCGTTAGTATTTACATAATCGCCTTGGTGTGTAATTGTTATTGAGCTGTGAGGAAGTGTCCTTCTTTAGAAACGGAGTTTGTTGGTTATAACAATAGAGTTGGGATCCATACTCTCATAGTTCAGTCGGATTAACACATTTCATTACGAAGTGTCCTTAGTAAAACTTTATTCGAGGCTTGGTATGAAATTTGAGCATTAGAGAAACTATCACAAGATTTATAAGAATCAAGGAATAATACCTGCATGATTCAAAATTCGATGTTTAAATGTCCATGAGGTAATGCGCGGTTTGATTTCAAAAGTCTTAGATATGTGGCCGCAATCAACAATAGGTCTTTAAATTTCGAGAATGACTCATAGTGTCATAAGTCCGTAGTTGGATGTATAAGGACAATAAGTCGAGTGATTCAGAGTCATTCGAAGTTTGTTTCATGTACAACCGACATTTCATTGAGCAACGGCATCTCAGCGCAATATCGAGGAATGATGAAGGTCACATACGAGTACGAGTGCGTTCAAGAGAAATTTTTTACATAAGGGGTATAGACATTAATATTTAATGTTAATTAAAGCGAAAGCAATTGTGACATTGTTTTTCAAGAAGATTGTTTTCTAAGTCATAAAAAAATTTGTTTTTACATAAAACAAAGCGTGGTCTCTGGAGGACGAATTTGATACCAACACTGAGTAATACCTAACAAAGTAACTATATTTTAGTTACTTGGGATCTGCGGACGCCCGAATGCATTAAAGAGAAAATCAGAAATTTTTAATAATTTCAGGGACATAAGAGGACTATAAATATAAATAGTTTCTACATGATACACTGATGTAATAAATTAATGTGTTTAACACAAACCCCACCTGCATGGTCTAAAATATTCCTTATTTGTTGACAAGAGTTTCAACGTGGCAGCATCGCCAAAGGCAACACATCATATCCCCAGAAGTCTACACTACATGCCCGATTCATCGGTTCATGCCTCCAAGCAACACGCGTAGGTACAATCGTAAATCCGTCCGGGCGTCAACCGCAGTGGCGAGACCTTCACCAGCAACCATCATACCTGAGAAACCAACAGTGTGTAAAACCCAAACATTGCCTGCCCTTCAAAGACAACAACAATCGTTTGGATAGCAAAGGTCATAAAAGTTAGTCAGCCTATCTAGTAGATAGTCTCATAGGCCATCCTTTTGGATATCTTCCTCAAGTACAAACATTCAATCACACAATATACCTAACAACAATTTTTGGCACACTTGTCAAATTTGTTCCACAGCCGACGAACCACCATTTGAAAGTAACCATTGATTTGTTTTTAAATCCAGATTAACCTGGCCAGACTTCGGCCACACTTGTTTCTTCAAGAAGGATAGATACAGTTAACTTTCACTGAGTTGTTGATTTTGAAGAATTTGTTTCGGATGAGGAGCTGGTTCAACATGATTGATATGCTTGGGTTGCTCAAAGAAGCACTTTTCACAAAAACGCTCCAAATTTCATCGAAAAGAGATTAAATGGAGAATGGTAACACTTTTTTTGGGTCATAATAGAATGCAGGAAGTCTACAATCAGGAAGAAAACAGGTGCAAGCATTCACTGTCTACGAATTTTCCATGGAAGGCGTTCATAAGCATTATGACTATGCTCAATGCATCTGGGAAGAGTCTAAAAGAGATTGTACTGGCTAAAACAACCAATAGATCAAAGGAGTTTGTTCCGCTTCAGAGATTCATTCAAATCTAATCCGAGGGATCGAAGGGCGCATGAGAATATACCAAAGCGAGCAAAACTCACAAAATGCACACCAGACTATGTGATGATGAGTTTACACGAGGTGTCGGAGTCTCCCAATGCAAATATCATGCATAGCCGCGATTCCTGAATCCTTCTTAGTAAAAAGTATGCAGATCCAGATAGTGAGAATGGTGAAGTTAAGGATAGGATAAGATCATGCTCCAATAGAGGCCCAAGAACCGGGTCCTCCCGACCAAAAGGAGTCAAATGGAAAGTGATGAATCTTCAACACGGGGCTGAAGTTCAGGGAAGACCTGCAAGTGAAGACCAAGGGAGTAGAAGTATGAGGGGTGGGGAGGAAAGGTTGATAGTTCTGATATCAAGCGTACACAATGCTGACCATTAAGTTAAAGCCCACCAACTACATTGCCAACCTCACCAATCCCAAAAAATATGGGGGAAGGGCTATCTATGACCACATGGTGGAGTTTCTGGAAAGTTCATCCGTTGAACTACGCCATGACTGCATCTCAAAGGTCTAATTACCTTGTCAGCAAGCTGGGATGTTACACAAGAGTGACTAACTAAGTGTCTCAAAGGTCTAGAATTTTGTGTTTCACACTGCTCAAGTTTCTCTGAACAGCTTAGGCAGAACAGGTTATACATGTTCTGTACTTAGTCATTTGTCTGAAAAACTTGAACAGCTTGAGCATACAACAGGCTGAACAAAATCAGTTTATTCGTCCAGCCTGCTCTGATGGTCCAGTCTTCACCCTGTTCACTTCTTCACACTGTCTTACAAGCCATTGTCTTGTAACCTGTTCAACTATTGAACACAACCTGCTCTTACAAAAGAGAGCAGGCTGAAGGCAAAATTTGAGGAATGAACAGCTTGAAGACTGAACAGCGTGTGTTGACCCAACTTATCACAGGTTTGACCAACAGCTTGGACCAACAGTTTTAATTACCTTTCTTCAAACTTAAGTTACTTAATTTATGTTTTATTTAACTTAATTACTGCGGATAATGTGGGTTACGTGTGTTAATGATTAAAAAGGTCAAGTGGTCTGACAAATGTTTCTGACATGGACAACCGTTCCGTTTTCCGTTAACTAACATTTCAAATCGAACCGCCCAAACCTTCTCTCTCATACACACTCACATTCAAATCCTATAAATACCAAACCACTGTTTCATCTTCGTCTTCCTCATCATTTCCAGAAATCCTCAAGAACCCTAAAAATCGACTAAGTGTCCTCTGCTTCTCCAAACCTCAAAAAATTCCCAAATGGCTCACAGACCTAATCCCTTTCTCCGAGTGTTCGTTGGTGAGGATGTTGTCAAACACTCATCAATCACCACAATGCTGACCATTAAGCCCACCAACTACATTGCCAACCTCACAATCCCCAAAAACTATGTGGGGAAGGGCTATGACCAAATGGTGGAGTTTCTGAAAGTTCATCCGTTGAACTACGCCATGACTGCATCTCCTGGTGTCCTGTACCAGGAGATGGTGTATGAGTTCTGGTATACCTGTGCCTATATCCCAGAAACCAAAGTCATCAAGGGCACCATACTCAATGGGACTCAGACCATTGAGATCAACACTCATCTGCTCAGGGAAGTTCTTCGACTGCCTGTGGTTGCACAATATGATCAACCACAGCCTGAAGATGAACAGATGAAGAATCTGCTGCACATTTGTGGTGTAGCAGAACCAAAAATTGGAGCAACACTGTTCAGGAAGGACCTCTCTCCTACCTACAGTTTCTTATTCGCCTCTGTGGTGATGTGCTTCAGCAGCAAGGTTGGTTCCTTTGACCAACTGAGCCGTGATGAAATCCCGGTAGTTCTGCAGCGTGTGGATGGAACTACCATGGACATGGCCAAATGGATTTTTGTGAATTTGAGGAACCTGGTGCAGCAAGAGTCAAGACCAGCTGCTGTTCGATATCCCAGGTTTCTGAGCCTCATTTTCAGACATGTTTGTGGTGAGCGTCTCTATCACTCTCAGCCTCTACTTAAGACTGCTGCATTCCCAGTTATAGGGAATAGAGTTTATTATACTCCAGTCCTGCAAAATGAGCCTCCTCTATCCACACCAATGAGGAGGCTGTTAGGTTTGGTGGAAGGACCCTCTGCTGTGAGGGTGGATCCAGAAGCTGCTGCTCCCGCCAGAAAATCCAAAGCCAGGTCCAAACTTGTAAAGAGGACCCTGGCAACTGCTGAAGCGGGGCCTGTGCAAAAGAAGGCCAAATCAGCTCAGTCTGAGTCTGTACCTTTAGCCTCTGTGGCTGAGGAGGAGCAGATTCCTCACCCTGGTTCATTTGTTGAGCCTGAAGCCTTAGTGGCTGGTGCCTCTGTGGCACAAGAGACCATGGAACAGGTCAGCCCCACTGTTCCTAACCCAGTCTCACACCCTGTCCATACAGATCCTCTCCCCTCTCCACAATCACCCACTTCATCCATTCACTACCAACGCATCAAAAGGAAACCAGCCCAAAGAACCACTTCCTCTGTTCCCTCTCAACAGGGTTCAGTTGAAAAAGAAGCAACCCCAGCTGCCGCTCCTATTTTGGGAGCAGGTTCAGCTCATTTGGAGCCTGCTTCACTCCAATCTGAGTCTACCCAGAGTCAGCCTAGACCCTCTGGTTCCTCCCAACAGGAACCAGTTGTACAAACGGAGATACCCACATCAACTATCCCAGTCTCCCAACAGGCTGAGGATATTGAAAGACAGGAGTCCTCTCCACTCCATACTGTGTCCACACTGTCCCCCACTCATATCTCCTCACACCCTGAGTCTGCACGAGGTGCCCACGCTGCTGATATAGACCAATCAGCAGCTCAGCCTCAAACTTCTGCTCCCCATGATACAGCTTTTCTACACCAAACAGCTGCTGAGGGACCAACATCCCAAGCTGATGAACCTCAGGGATCACACCATCCCTCTGGTGAGGCTGCTCCCTTCATGCAAATTCCATCAGCAGGTTTCACCACTGCTGATGTTGAAATGCATATCCCATCTCCCAATGATGAGGTGCCTTTAGACCAAGGCACTGCAGAGGGAACCACCACTGGTCTTCATGAGGGTGTTGCAACACAAGCAGCATCTGAAAGGCCCCAAACATCATCCCCTTCTCCTAGTGATGCAGCTACAGCCGCTGCTGAAGGACCCCTTGATCCCTCCAACCTGGGTCATCTTACTTTTGCCCAGGCTATGGAGCTTCTGTCCAAAGTCCCTCTTCCCTCTCCATCACATCCTCAAACACCAGCCTCATCATCATCTTCTCCATCTACCCACTCAAAACAATCTACCCATACACCTCCATCTCCCAAAGACCTGCCTTTGAAGGATCAGCTTTCTTTACTGACCAACAAAGTTGGTTCTTTGGAAAACACCATGCATTCTCTACCCTCCATCATATCAGACTCTGTGTCTGCACAGCTTCAGGGGTTCTTTGATTCGTTCAAGGCCTCTTTACCTACCACTCCACAGCCTGATCACTCTCCACAGCTGTTAGCACTCACTGCTCAGCTGCAAACTGTGTCCACCTCCCTCTCCTCTATTCTTTCCATTCAGCAGGACTCTGTGTCCTCAATGACAGCTATTTCCCAAAAGCTGTCATCACTAATTACTTCTTGCACTTCTACTCTTCCTGCCACTCTGGCAAGCCTGACCACCTTAATTGGCTCCCTATCTAATACTGTGTCTTCAAACCTTGGTGATGTGCAAGATTCTCTCGAAGTACATCTTGCACAGCTTCAGAGTTTGCTGTTCACAGCATCTGATAGGGAAAACATAGTTAAGCTGACCTCCTTAGCTAATTCTCACTCCACTTCTCTTCAGACCTGTCTTTCCCAGATTACTGAGGTGAAGGATAACTTGGCTTACTTAGTGACTAGCCTTGTTGGTCCTAAACCTTCTACTAAACCTGCTGGCAAGCCTGCTGACTTTGTGTCTTCAGGCAGACCAGGTGTTGAAGTCGCTGCTTCATCTCCTTCAAAGGGGGAGAAGTCATCTGCCTCGAAGACTAAGTCTAAGGGGGAGAAAACTTCTTCTCCTAAGGAGATACCAGTGTCTGCAATTCACATTGGTCAGCCAGCAGATGTCTTTGAAACAGGTACAGCTGAAGGTGCCTCTCAAGCTGCTATGCCTACTCAGGCTGTCTCTCCAAACCCTGCTCAGTCTAAGGGGGAGGAAGTCATTCCTGAGGATAGGCCTAGCAGTAAAAGGAGGCACTTAATTCTAACTGAAGAAGAAGAAGAAGAAGAGGAAATTCCTGAGGCTGCTGTCACTACAGCAGCAGCTAAAGGAAAAGAAAAGGCAGCTGATGATCCCATACAGCAGAAACAGGCAAAAATTCAATTTCACAAGGCCAGGGCTAAAGAGATGGGTCTCCCTATGCACAAGTACTTTGAGTTTAGAGAAGAACAGCTTCAAGCTCTGGAGGAATTAAGAAAAGAAGAAGAATCTGCTAAAGCTGCTAAATCCTTTGCACTCCAAGAAGCAAAGAAAATTAAAATGTCTACCTTGGAGGTGCAAAATAAAATAATGGAAGCTGCCAGACAATCAGCAGGGGAGAAAGAGAAGGAAGTAGAGAAAGGTACTCAAGTCTCTGTGACCAAATCAACAGTACCCCATGCAAGAGCTCAATACCACTTTGACAACTTGGCTAAGAAAAAGTTTCATGATGTTGCTGAAAGAAGGCTAGCCAAGGAAGCAATTGTCAAAGCTGTCCCTGTATCAAGGAAAGGCAGTCAGTGGAAGCTTAAAATAACAAGGATGGGTGCAACAGGCCCAGAATTGGAAACTTATGACCACACTGATGTAGCTCAGATGGGATACAGGGAGTGGATTGAGCTGGCAGTTGCCCTGAGTGAATCAAAGTCTGAAACTGCTAAACAGATCAGGGCATATGTCAAGAAGTTGATGGAAAGAGTAAAGGATCTTGGCCTAATATCTAAGGAAGTTAGTGAAGGTGTCTTTGTGACACATCCAAAAATAAAGGCCAGGAGAACAAAGAAGGACACAGAGATGGAGCTACTCCTTACACTGATCGAACAGGGCGACTATGCCATTGAAATGAAAGGAGTTGATCATAGCCTGCCAAGTGGAATAGAGTTTGAGGATGGCAAAATTATTGAAGAACCTGAGCTGGGGGCATTTTTGTAGATCCCTTAACTCAGAAGAAGTGCTTCCAAAGAGCCTCAGAGCTGTACAAAGTTGATCTGAGACAACTTGCCGCCTTCAGACTTGCAGTTTCATTTAGGCAGTCTAGCAAATGGAGAGCAGCCATCTGGGATCAGCTCAAAGGCTTCTATGAAAGAGGAGAGCTCAATGATCCCAAGTTCATGATTATCAGAAGTGAAGTTGAGGAACTTGAGGATACAAGGGAAGAACTGGAAAAGATGGTTCAGGATCCTTCTCCATTGTAATGAAGTCCATCTACCGTCTGGGTAGGTGAAGAATGGGAGCTGTCCATCAGTTGGACAGGCTTGCCATTATCTGCTCCCAACTCAAACAGTCCAAACATCTTGTACATTAGTTGTACATCTTGTACATTAGTTGTACATTATTACATAAGTTGTAATTTTTGCTTTTACATTAGTTGTAAAATACTTTAGTACATTAGTTGTACTCTTGTAAGAACATGTGTTGTTCTAGTGTAATCAAGAATCAGTGTATATATAAACTGATCTTTTACTTTACTGTAATGTTGTAATTTCAATTCAGCAAAATGTACTGTAAAAATATATAGTGATTTTTGATAAGACCAGCTTAGACTGGTTATTGCAAATAGGTGGAGATTGTTAGGCACAAAAAGGCCTCAGTCAAACCTGTTCTACATCTGAGGGGGAGATTTATAATCAAACCTGTTGATGCATTTGAAGGTTGAATTTAAGGCCTGTTATATGTCTTATTGAAACCTGAAAATGATTTGCAATATCAGTCTAAAGCTGTTCTATATGTTGCATGTGTTGCAACTAAGACAGTTTGTCCAAGCTGCTCTGTCTCCTGAACAGGCTGGACATAAACTGTCTACGCTGCTCTACACTGTTGAGCAGCTTGGGCAATTTTAAAGTGTTCTGTTCTTTGTGAACAGAACCTGTTCTTTGTGAACAGGCTAAACACTTTATGGAATACGTTTCCAAGTCATCATGTATTGTTTTTGACTGCAAGATCAGTTTACAAAGTCGAAGACAAAGTGGAAAACAGAACTGCTCAACCTGCCCACGCTGTTCTGCAACATGAAGACAAAAGGATATTTGAAAAAGGGTGACAGACCTCTTTCTTATATCAAAATAGGCCTTTACAAGGAAGAAAGACGCAAAGTTGACATTCCTAAATTAGTTAAAGGCAATGCAACAGTAGACAAAGTAAAAAGACAAAAGTTCTGCACATGTGAAGACAAGTCTGCTTTTCAGAAAAGTGCAGAAAAGGTTATGTTGTCTTTTCAACAAGACTTCTCCTTTTCATTCCGTCCAATGAAGATGTTTCTCTTAGATCCTCTGACTAAGTATAAAAGGAAGCTTCTAAGGACAGAAAGAGTGTGAAGAAAGCTAAGTGCTGAAACCAAGAGTGAACGTGCAAGTGTGATTTTCATGCATGCAAGCCTTCTGTGTAAATCAGTATCTGTGTGTCTAAGCTGTTTTACATAAGCTATTCCCTTAAGTCTTGTAAACACAGTGAGTGCTTCTTAGTGAGTGTATTCATTGTATACTAGTTTGAGTTTGTCTTAGACTAGTGAACATACTGTTGTATCTGTCATCTCAGCTTGAACTATTCCCCATTCAAGCTTGTTTGTAATTAACAAATTGTTGATAATACATACAAACATTGAGAAAATAATGTGTAGTTTTAAAATAGCTGTATTCACCCCCCCCCCCCTTCTACAGCTTAAAGCTATATACTTTGGGAACCTCTCGGGACCTACACTCTTCTTCCTCGGATGGGTCCTCTTTTATGAGTACCTCCGTGACCTCCGGGCTCAAAGGGGTGTACTCATCTTTGGAGTCAGACAGGATGATGATTGTGTTATTCGACATGTTTCTGTCATCAAGGTCCATTGATAGTGTTTAGTTATTTACAACGTATTTTCTAAAATTTTGTAAGACCTGAGTGTAGTTATAGTCTACGGTACTAATGCAACCTAGTTCACCATAACTATCTCCTGCCATACCCCGTTACCCCGGTTGGCAACTAGGCGTGACGTCACGGAAGCATAGTCTTAATCAAGTGAACGACCACTATATGGACGTTTTTCAAAATACATTAATATAACTTCAAAATATGAAATTATTTTACATAGCCCGAATAAAATAAAGAGTAGTTCGCAAGTTACAGATATTTAAATACATAATTAAACTATAAAAAATTATGTAAATAAATCTCTGAGTTTTGAAAATGATGCAACTCCAAAATGAACGGAAGCCTTGGAATGCTTTTGATGCAGTGCTTGTGCCTTAATTACCTGAAAATACATGCTAAAATACGTCAACAAAATTGTTGGTGAGTTCATATGTTTACACGTAAAGATGACATGTATGGACATCAATAATTGAGTTTAAATTTATAAAACATAAATTTCATGTTATGTATTACATAAAGCCATCATGCAACCGAAACTTAATTATGAGTTTTCCCTGTGCAGTATTCCCCAATGTAATACCGTAATGTTAAATATATATATATATATATATATATATATATATATATATATATATATATATATATATATATATATATATATATATATATATATATATATATATATATATATATATATGCACCCCTTAGCAGTTGGAGCGACCAACCTAGGGGGGACATTAATCCCGATAGATCTATCAATAATATATTTGCGCTTACATAAAAATGTAACTAACGGTTCATGATCTGAGGGCTGATGGAACCACATGTGTAATACATAATAGAAATGAAGTAGTTTCTGTGTCCATATGAAAATGTAGCATGTATTTCTACCCCAAAACATAACAATGTGAAAATAGGGGCTATGAAGACTCACCGTAAATTGATGGCAAAACGAGCGTAAAAACGTAGATTTTGTTGATGACTTGAGATGAGACTTGAGTTGTTTAACCGAGTCCTATATGATATGAGAGACTTAATGTAACACCCCGACCCCGACTGGGCCGGCAATGTTAATTAACTAACTCATCTAACCAAACGCAAACTATGTTTTATTATTAAGCTGCAAATCTTTAAACATAAATACCAATTGTTTTCAAATTACCAAATTAAAGATTAAAATTAAACATTAACTAATGTTCATGATCACTAATACTAAAAATTCCAAACATAAAACTAGGTCCTAAAATAGCGGTCAACTCTCTGCACACTTCCCATCATCCACCCTGAGTACCTGCCGGAAGAAAAACACAGCATGAGCCAAACGCCCAGTACGGAGATCGAATACAAGTGCAACGTATACGAATTCAAGACTTAGGAATGTTTTGAAAATAAGTTCTTTAAAAGAAAAGTTTTGAAAATGGTTTTTTCTTTAAAAGAAATATCCACCTCCACACCAGATCAAACAAAGAATATAATGGCTAAAGCAATAAAGGGTTGGGTTATTTTTACCGAGCGTCCTAATATCAATCTCACCATCAATCTCATAATCAATCTCACAATCACTCTCACACTCAAGACTACACTGAGTGATGCCACCCCAGTGCATCTGGCCGGAAGGAGTGTATGGCATTACACCTCACTTCTGCACACTCATAACATAGCCTAGGATGCATCCATACGCCTCCCTGAAATAATCAACAGCTCATTTCCCGAGCTAACATAATCTCAATCAATCATTCAATCATGAATCGCAAACAAAAGGGAGACGATGTAACCGATCACACTGTTACGGAAGTGTCATGCCATTGGTGCCGCAATGGCATGCCTGTGGTACCTCCACAGGTAGTTCACTCGGTAATCCTATCTTTTGTCTACTGTCTATGGTTCAAGCATAACAAAAGGCCCGAATAAACATCTCAAAATTAAATCATCATTTCAATACAAAAAGGGCCGCATTTCACAAAACAATATCAAAAATGACAATACGTCAGGAAAATGACTGTTTTCAAAATAGGATTTCACAAATGTTTTACGATCATTTAAAAACGATATTTGCTTTAGAAAAAGAAAGTGACACGAGATATAAAAATTCGACTGTCAAGTATTAGCATGCAATTCACACATTGACAACTCAAGAGTAACGCTGAAAGAAGTACGGGATCCGTACCTTAATAGCAGCTCCGCAAAATCACGACGACAGACTGAATCCGCTACGAATCGATTTGATCTATAAGAACGAACTTAAATTAGAACTTAGCTAGGTTGGTCTTCTAGATACCCAATCCCACTATTTTAATACATACTTTTATATATAATAATTATTATTAAGTTCGGTTTACAATTATTGCTTGTTACACTTAAAAAAGTTCACTTGTCATTATTAATCGAATTGATGTTCCAATAATTAATTATGTAATTTCTCTATACTTTAATCGGTATTCAATCGCATATAATTTTAGTGTATTTGTTTTAATCTCATTGAACATTTAAATTAACTTATAAGTGAACCTTAATTAAATATTAAGTCGTTAATATAATTTTATTCCATTTTGGGTTACGGTCCGAATTAACCTAATTAACTTTTAATAACATATAATCAATATTAATCGTAAATATAAATGTGAATAATTTATTTTTTCTGTTACCCGTTAATTACTTTATATTAGAATTGGTTCCAACATGTATATTAGGTTTATAAAAGGATTTAAAACCAATTATTAGTTAATATGAATAATAATTATGTACATTAATTAAAGTATAAACTAAAGTAATATTCATTAAATAATATATGTGTTTATTTAATTATATTCCTGTTTTGGGTCGGGTCAAGAACCTGGGTCGGATCCCCCCTTTTCTCCCCTAAATTCACGGGCACAACCAGACACACCCACATCTCACCACACACACACACAAACACCATTCACCCTCTCTCTCTTCTTTCTCTCTCTACTCTCTGATCTCTGCTTCTCTTCTCCGGCCGGCGACCGCCGCTGCTCACCGGCGCAAACAACAACCACCATCTTCTTCTCCATCTCCTCTCGACTACTCTGTCTCTCTCCGTCTCCCTCGCTCACTCTCCTTCTCACTCTCGCACAACACAACGACAGGGGCATAAACCCTACTGCCGCCGCCACAACAACACCACGACGCCACCACCGCTCATCCTCACACACTCTCACTCGCTCGATCTCTCGGCTCACGACTCACCTCTCTCTCTCGGCGCTCACACACCGCGGCTGACCAGGCTCATCTCCGCCGCCGCCAGTCACGGAACCACAACTCCACCACCGCTCAAAACCCGGATATTAGGTTTGTTTTCTTATCTTGTATTTACATACAAATCTGGTTTCAATTTCTTTGATTTACTTCATAATTTTCAAATACAAAACATTATATTCATACATTAACAAGATTATGATATTTCTAGCACAGTTCATTACCTCGATTAGAAGAAACTCGTGTAAGATTGCTTGGTTTACCTCCGGTCTTCTCCCACTGTACTTGACCGCCGGCTACGGCTTCCGTTCCGTTTCGGAGTTTGTAATTTAGGGTTTAGGGTTTGCGATTAATGTTAATAAATTCATATGCACCCCTAATTATCTGGGTTGGGCTTAATTAATCAGATTTATGTTATTAAAAAGTTAAGCCCAATTGTTTTAATTAAATTTATCTGAGTTATATAATTTATCACTTTGGTCCCTTTTATTTATCTTAAATAATCTGTTGCTTATTAACATTATTAAGGTTTTTATTATTATTAGTATTTCTATTTTATTATTAGTTGTTATTAAACTCGGGTTATTATACTTCATAACTCCCATATATAATAATATGTATGTATAAAAGTTTTTATGTTTTAAATCACCCAACTTAACAAGTTTATAAATAAAAACCACTTAAAACGTCAAGTGTATATATATATATATATATATATATATATATATATATATATATATATATATATATATATATATATATATATATAATTTTCCAGCTTTTTAAAGGCTTTTTGCTCTAATTTGAGGCTATTTTTGACCAAGCTCTAAAATTATTTTGGCTTTGGTTTTCATAGTCATAAAACTACTATATACAAGACTTTTCAAGTTAAGAACGACCATTTTTCGAGGTGTTTAGGTCTGGGAAAAGGTTCGTTAAAAACCCTATGTTGGCCATTTTTGAGCTGTTAAACTTTCGGATTCCCAAATAATATTTAGGGGTTCTAGACTCCAACTTAAATTATGAAAACCTCCAGATATTTAGTTAAGACATAGATATAACTTTTGAAACAATAATCAACTCATTTCGATAAGTTATGATAAACTTAAAACAGTTTTAAGTAGCTCTACACTAAAGCAAGAAAATGTATACGACTACAGTGACATAGACTAACTATTACAACATCTTGTTTGAATTCAATAACAACACATCCCAGCCCCAAAGCTATATCATCCATGTACCAAATAGCTTCTAAGGTTACCGAGAAATTGTTTCTAATTGACTTGAATTTCCTTATGAACTTTGTTACTCACCTTGATTAATTTGTTAATAATCACTGATTAGGTTATAACTTGGTAATAAATACTGATTTGGTCATAGTTGCTAACTTGGTTTAGTGTCGGATGTTACAGATACACACTTTGTCGCTTTTATGAATGTCCTGCCATGTATTTTGTAGTTGGCTATTGAGACATCCTCATTGATTAGTGATAAAATTGATGACACCAGGATCAACATACAACCCATAGATTAACATGAAATTTAAATTGATAAACTTAAAACAGTTTTAAGTAGCTCCAGACTAAAGCAAGAAAATGTATACGACTACAGTGACATAGACTAACTGTTACAACATCTTGTTTGAATTCAATAACAACGCATCCCAACCCCAAAGCTATATCATCCATGTACCAAATAGCTTCTAAGGTTACCGAGAAATTGTTTCTAATTGACTTGAATTTCCTTATGAACTTTGTTACTCACCTTGATTAATTTGTTAATAATCACTGATTAGGTTATAACTTGGTAATAAGTACTGATTTGGTCATAGTTGCCAACTTGGTTTAGTGTCGGATGTTACAGATACACACTTTGTCGCTTTTATCAATGTCCTGCCATGTATTTTGTAGTTGACTATTGAGACATCCTCATTGATTAGTGATAAAATTGATGACAGCAGGATCAACATACAACCCATAGATTAACATGAAATTTAAATTGATAAACTTAAAACAGTTTTAAGTAGCTCTACACTAAAGCAAGAAAATGTATACGACTACAGTGACATAGACTAACTATTACAACATCTTGTTTGAATTCAATAACAACACATCCCAGCCCCAAAGCTATATCATCCATGTACCAAATAGCTTCTAAGGTTACCGAGAAATTGTTTCTAATTGACTTGAATTTCCTTATGAACTTTGTTACTCACCTTGATTAATTTGTTAATAATCACTGATTAGGTTATAACTTGGTAATAAATACTGATTTGGTCATAGTTGCCAACTTGGTTTAGTGTCGGATGTTACAGATACACACTTTGTCGCTTTTATGAATGTCCTGCCATGTATTTTGTAGTTGGCTATTGAGACATCCTCATTGATTAGTGATAAAATTGATGACATCAGGATCAACATACAACCCATAGATTAACATGAAATTTAATTTGATAAACTTAAAACAGTTTTAAGTAGCTCCACACTAAAGCAAGAAAATGTATACGACTACAGTGACATAGACTAACTATTACAACATCTTGTTTGAATTCAATAACAACGCATCCCAACCCCAATGCTATATCATCCATGTACCAAATAGCTTCTAAGGTTACCTAGAAATGAAATGAAATGCCTAAGACCTTTTTCGTTGCCTGAAAACATTGAAAGTAAACGGTAAGCTAATGCTTAGTGAGATAAGAGATTAAATTTTCAACAAATATTTCTTTTCAAACTAGTGTGAAAACAAGCAGTGCAAGCCCCATTACAAGTGAAAACCATGCAGTGCAAGCATGGGGTTTGGCAGTTCAAAATGCTGATCGGGGACCGGCCGAACCTTACCAGGAAAGTGTATGGGATGATCAGTCCCCGACAGTGGCTTGCTGTCAGCCCCAGTGCAGGTCGCATCCGATTATGAAGTGTAATCATGATAAAACATGATCTCAGTGATGCACTTTCAAATGAACGCTGGCTACATGTTTGTCACATGTCAAGTACGAGTGTGCATCATTACAATGAATCATATGTGAGTGTCAATTGATGTATATTGAACAACAGGAACATGCTATTGAAAAGTGAATGAATGCAAAGACAATAAATGTTGGAAAATTAATCTATTACTGACAGTGGTTTTACACAGTGCAAATTGGCTGTGAATCAATTTGTGTTAATCAACATCACAAAGATCCGAAATTCGGATGAAACTTGATCCGAAATTCGGATGCTCTGTTGATCCGAAATTCGAGTCTTTGACTTGTGATTCTTCTAAGTTTGTATCAAAAATTCACCTGATCCGGAACTCGGATGTGAACCGAACTCGGATGGATTTGAGATTTGTTCATCAGACCCGAGTTCTTACTTATATATTTCTAATATTTTCCAGATTTCACTTTTGGTCAATTTATGCCTATTTTGTGACTCGAAACTATTGATATAAGCTTAAATTTACTCTTTTAACATATAGCATAACATAAATGTACCAAATCAGTCTCTTTTTGTGTATTTTTCTTTACTGTCGAAGAACACACACACTAAAACACATAGAAATTTTGAAATCATACTTAGAAAGTGAATAAGAGGCTAAAATTTGGTACATAGCTTCCCTAATATTCGATTTAAACATATCCATAAGAATCCACGACATGCAACAACATTCATTATCGAAATATTTGATTCGGTTCTTGCAATAACCGAACCCAAATTTGCATTTTTAAGTAAATCTTACCTCAAATCGTTTGTTGTAATGTCTATAGCTTCGTATTTGCAGCTTGAATCCAACTTTTAGCACTTTAATTTGATGCTTTTGGGTGTTCTTGATGAAAACCTGTGGGTTTTGGAGAGAGAGTGAGAGAGAGACGGTGAGGTAGAGAGAGAGTGAGATTTGCAAAAGTGAACGGTTGTTCACATTTTTCATAATATTTATTCCTATTTTTCCTTTATTGCACTTTACACTCTTTGTCTTTATAATTTTTCTCAGGGCAAATGACCAAATATAGTAACAACTTTTGACATTTTTATCATTAATAGTAACATTATTTATTTTTTATCATTAATAGTAACAACGTTTTATTTTTTATCAATAATAGTAATAGATGACCTGTAAACCTGTTTAGGATGTCACCAACTTTTCAGTTATTAAAAATAGTAACATCTTTTCAGATTTTTATCAATAATAGTAATATATCAAACAAAAAACATAATTTTTTTATTTTATTAAGTTTTATAATACTCTATAAACACCAAAATAAGCCAAATTTTTATTCCGAATATTTACGGATAGATAGTATTTGATTATTTATTCACAATTATATATAATATTAATGAAAAAATACTGTGAATCATTTCAATATTGACTTTTTCCAACAAAAAAACTACGAACCATCATTTTCTTAGTTTTTTCGAATAAAATAATACAAATCGTTCCATTTTTTAGTTTTTTCCAATCTAAATGGGTCATAGTTTTTATATTAAAAAAACAAAAAAATCAAAATGAGTCTCAATATTTTTCATTCATAAAACTATAAAACACATGAGTGATGGTTTTTCCATTCATAGAAAAATAACAAATGAATGGGTTGCAATACTTTTTCATTCGTACTACTTTTCATTTGGAGTTAAAAATTACAAATTGATCATGTTTTAGATATTTTTTAACAAAAATCCATAAATCATTTTGAGTTTTCGTACAAAATAATTGCAACTCATTAATTATCCTGTTTTTAACAATGAAAAAACTATGAATTATTCTAGTTTATTGTTTCGTACAAGTGGTTATGTGTCGTTTTTATGGATTGCAATATTTTTCATTCGGCAAAACTATTTTGTACGAAAAATCATTTTGTACGAAAAAACTATGGATTGCATAGTTTTTTCGTTTTTAAAAACACAAAAATAAATGAGTTGCAATTATTTTGTACGAAAAATCAAAATGATTTATAATTTTTTGTAAAAAAAATCTAAAACATGATTGGGTCGTAGTTTTTCATTCAGAAAAACTAAAAGTTGTAGTTTGTAATCAATTTCATTTGGAATTTACTAAAAAACTGATCAATTTGTACTTTTTCTTATTCCAAATGAATAGTACTACGAATGAAAAACCATTGCAACCCATTCTTTTTAGTTTTTCTATGAATGGAAAAACCATGACTCATTGTGGTTTATAGTTTTATGAATTAAAAATATTGAGACTAATTTTGATTTTTGTTTTTCAAATAATAAAAGTATGTCACATTTAGATTGGAAAAAACTAAAAAATGGAAAGATTTGTATTATTTTATTCGGAAAAATTAAGAAAATGATGGTTCGTAGTTTTTTTGGTGAAAAAATTGAAAATTGAAATGATTCATAGTATTTTTTTCATTCATATTATATATAATTGTGAATAAATAATTGAATATTATCTATCCACAAATATTCGGTATAAAAATTTGGTTTATTTTGATGTTTATGGAATATTAGAAAACTTAATAAAATAAAATAAAATTATGTTTTTAATTTGATATGTTACTATTATTGATAAAAATCTGAAAAATTGTTACTATTTTTGATAACTGAAAAGTTGGTGACCTGCTAAACAGGTTTATAGGTCACCCATTACTATTATTGATAGAAAAATAAAAAGTTGTTACTATTAATGATAAAAAATATATAATGTTACTATTAATGATAAAAATGTCAAAATTTGTTACTATTTTTGGTCATTTGCCCTTTTTTCTCATTGTAACCATTTTAAACAAATAAGTTGGTTCCTTTTTGTTATGCTTGCTCAAAAAACTACAAATGAGGATTTCTCCTCATTATTTTTCTTTTTTTAAAGTTGTGAACCAAATTTGCTTTGAACCGAAATGATAATACATTAATACAATCAATTGAGTCTTTAATTTTAAATTACATGTGCATTTAAACTAGGGATGTTACAACTATATATTTACAGATTTTGTATAGTTTTACTGAGCTTAAAAGCCGGGTTCTAACTTGGCTAAATTTTGTATACTTTTACTGAGCTTGTAAATGACGATTGGTTCTCTCTTGCTCATTCTTTCATAGATGTCTTCCGTCTATACGAAGACCCATGCGGCCATGCATAATACATGTAGTTGCCACATCGTTGACTCCATAACTAAAAAAAGGAAATAGTACCATAAAATGTTGACGTTGGCTGATATTTTATAGAACTGTTGCCAGCTTGCATTCTAATATTATTTGTTTCTAGAAAACCACAACTTTTAATTAGTACATTAGGATATACCACCAACACTATGTTTATGAATGAATAAGGATGCTGATCAGTGAATCTTCTTATGTTTTCATTAATGTCAAATGCTAACTTTCAACAGTTAGTGAAATTCGCAGGTGATTGAATACTACAAGGCCCTAACTTATCAAATTGAATGGAACTCTATATGTGAAATTGTTAAACCCTGGATAGCAGCAGTAGAACACATTTCACAAATTGTGAAATTGTTAAACCCTGAGTATCTTCTGTCTATTCCATTGCTCTATTATTCATCTTAACTTTTTGTGTACAGATTGATGGTAGCGTTCCAAATACACTTGTGATAGCAAATTGTGAAATTGTTAAACCCTGGGTAGCAGCAGTAGAACACATTTGGCAGGTGAGTCTAAAAGTGATTTAAAATTTTTTCAGTTTTGATTCCATTTGGTTATTATAAAAAAACATCTCTTTTATCATTTCTATTCTGATTTTGTTTAAATAACGACTATTGGTTTGTACTTCAACGAAGAAGCACGCTCACCCTATGCGAAGAAGTTTAAAACTAGCATACATCCTGGATAGGTATTTCTCAGTGGCACCTAATCTATTTCTCACCTTTTTTTTGTTTCTGATGACAATGTTCTTCGTAATCATGGTTGCTTAAATAGTCTATCTATGCAATATATATCTTTGAAAAATGAAATAATGAGTGGAAGATTACCGTTGAAAGTAGTTGCAATTGCAATGAACAATGATACTTGATTTGTGAAGGAAACATGTTAATTTACTCTACCACAAGTATGAAAAAATTGAATCCTCTTGGTTTGACCGTTTGAGTTGGTTTGAGTTGGGTTACTATCTTGATCCATGCATATTTGGCATTATATGTAACATCCCGATTTTGAGATAGGTACGTGGAATTATTTCATTGGATTAATTATTTAATTTGGGATCCGGGGATATAAATTTGTATTTTGAGTATCGGGATCGGATTTTTGGGTATCGGACCGAGTTAAACCCAAAACGTATATAAGTTTGAGCTCCCTGCTTGTGATTTCATTACTTCATCTTCCAAAATCAGATTCCTAAAGTGTGTGTTGTGTGTGAAATTGGGTTCCAGCAGAAGATGTCAAGAATTGAAGATTTAAGTGTGGATTAAAGCTCCAATTTAGTCATCACCTTCCTTCTTGATTGTTTGAGGTAAGTTTGAGCTTCAATTCTTGGATTGGTAATGTTAGTTGTGATGAAAGGAGTTCAATTAAGTTTGTGTATGTTTCGGAGCAAATTCGAGTTCATAATTGTGGCAAAAATCGAGTGGAAATAGTGATTGGGGATTAATCCCCTGGTCTGTGATAAAACAGAGCATTTCTGGTTCTGTTCGTCCGTGAGCGCGACCGCGATCCCTTGATCGCGGGCCGCGATGTTCTTTAGATGATCGCAGGCGGTTTGAGCCCGAGCTCGGACCGCGATGTGAGCTCGGCCGAGTTTGAGGTCAGCGCGGCCGCGACCGCGATAGAGTCAGTGCGGCCGCGATTGTTTGAGTGCGGCCGCGATGCGGCTAGGGTTTCGGGTCGGGTTTTTGGGTTCTGTGAGTCGTGTATTTGGGTTCTTGGGGTCTCGAGAGTTGTTGAGAATTGTGTATAGAGTTGTTGGGTTGAGTTTGTGATATTGAGATTGTGTTATTGTGTTTTCAGGGTCTCGTGTTGACAGGGTAGGGAAAGGGCAGGGAACCGAGACTTAGTGTAGCTAGCTGAGCAGGTGAGTTTGCATGTTTTTCTTGAGATACTTGTACGATTATTTATTAATACTTGCATGATCTTTTACTGAGCTTTTTATGAGATATTACGAGTTTTCTTACGAGTTTTTATTGAGATACTATCATGCACGTATTATTGTGTTATATTGAGAACTGTGTTTTATTATATGAGATTTGGGACACTTGAGCTGTTGAGATACTAAACCGTACGGCTGGGCAGGGGTTGGGTCGCTCCCAATTCCCTTTCGAGTTCCTGACGACTGCTTTGTGCGGTCTAGGGATTTGGTACGTGGGCCTATCCACGCGAGTTGAGCTACCTTGTGGGATCTCATATACTTGTTCAGTAGAGAATGCTGAACGTTTTATTATTGAGTTAATTATTTTCTGAGCTTTATAATCGTACACTAACCCTTGCATTCTCACCAGCTTTAGCTGACCTGTGTGTGTTGTTGTGTATATTCCAGGTGACCGGACTGTTAGTAGGCCTGCTGCACCAAAGTAGGTTTACATTCCGTGATTGAGGAGTTAGCTACCCGCGTAGAGGTAGTTACATTTTGTGGACTGTTTATATACTTCGGATAGGTTGTGTAATATTCAGGGACTTCTGTGACTGTTTCTTGTGTAAAATAATGTTTTAAATTATCGGGTTTTCCGCGTGTATGTTTGGGAATAGTGTAGAGATTATTATATTATATCGTTGCTGATGTGGTAATTATGTGGCATTGTGGATTAGTTTGAGGGTGTTACATTATAGTCTACTTTATTAATTCAATCACACGTGTCAGAATATGTATCCTAATATCCTCTAATTAATAATTCTAGCATGGGGAGATTTTATCAAACATGTTATTCAATGTTTTTTTGGCTTCACTCATATGTGCAGGTAAATCGCATCAGGGAACTTCCTCTAAAACAACAATATAGTAGCTACACACATAGACAGTCCCGATATGTGGGAAATAAAATAATTTAAAATTCTAACAATTGAGATTTACATAACATTTGTTTATATAAAAACATGATGTTGGCATTCAAGGTTTACTACCACAAAAAACACATTTAACCCCCACAAATAGACCCCGGTTTACTAAAAATTTTGCTAAAAACCGGGGCTGTTGGTCTCCCCCGCATTTTTGTAAAGAAGAAAGCACGGTTCAGTTCAATAAAAGTGAGGTCTTACCATGATGCTGTCTAATACCCCGGTTGCTTGTAGAAAACCGTGGTTTAAGCTTCTCTTTTTCAATTCCCGCTCCCCCAGCTTATTTCCCCAATTTATCCCCCCCAAATAAAATAGACGCCTCTTCTTTCAACACACAACACCAAAAAAAACCCTAGCATTGTTTCACACTTTTCACACCGACCACTCAAGTTCAACAATCATCTTCTCCAGCAATTTCAACGCTACATCAAAGAAAAATTGTAAGTCTATCTTTCCCTGTTTCCTGGTTAGCTTTTAGGATGATTTTTCCATTTTCCGCTTTGATTTTGTGTTGTTTCTTGATAGTTCTTGTACTGTAATCAAATTCATGTTTTTGCGATCAAGATCTGATGTTTAAACCTAAAATGAACAGTTGAGTGGAATCAAAGAGTCTAGTTCCCGACTTCCCGTCAAATCTAGATCTAGAGATCTCGAGACGTCTCGTCTCCATTCGAAGTCGTTGAATCTATAGATCTGGAAAGATGTGGATGAGAAAAAAGGATTAAATCTTAAATCTAAATGAGATCGACCTCTTGTCTCCCTTCGTAGCTCTCGTCTCCCGTGAATCTAAACGAAGGAAAAGTATTTAAGCGTCTCAAATTCAGAACAACGTCTCCGGCCTTGAAGGTACGATCTGCTCTCATTCATTTTCTGTTCACTATGTGGATCTCTTCGTCAAAGGAAGCGTGGGCATGTTATTCTTCTTTTGTTCAATCTGCTCTGTTCAGATTTTAAAAATGAAACTACATTAGTTCATCAAGTATTTTAACAATCATCTTGGTTCAATCTTGTGAGATCTTACTATGTTAGATTATCAATTAACATGTATTCATTGTTTTTCTAACGGTGTGAAAGGATTAAAGGTAAATGAAAATAAAAACTGGAAATCAGTATACATTTGTGAATCTAATGTAGTCACTGACTGATAGATGTAATATGCATTAAATCTGGTTCACTAGAAGGATCCATGTCATTGACTGATTGATTTAGTAATCTTTTATGTTTAGTTTTGTTATGCAGTTATGACTTGGACACTTAAATATTGGCTTAATTGGTTGATATTTTATTTCTTTAGTAATTATATTCATTCCTTTAATATGACATGTATCTCATTATGTTGGATGAGTAGAAGGTTGGAGTTTGTACCTTCCTTATGCATGGTCCAGAAGTTGCTGTTGCTAGGCTTTTTGCATCTGTAAGGAAGAACAACACAGAATACAATGTCTCAACAGCCTGCACAGGTAACTGGTTATATTGGTTCAATAATTTATGCTTCAATCATTTATTACTTAAGTTTTGGTTAAATCACTTTCTGCATAACATAAATCTTTGTCATCCTTTTGAATATGTGTTGCAGAGGTCTCTGCTACGGACCTAAATCTGAAACAATCTTTAACTGTTCATGCTGGAATAGCACACACCAGGTGGGCAACACATGGATAACCAGCTTCAAGGAATAGCCACCCTCAGTCCTCTGGAAATGATTTTTTGGTTGTTAACAATGGCGTTATCACCAATTATGAGGTGTGATTATGATTTTTTATGAAAGTTAATCTTTTGTTTAGTTATACGTTATGTAAACATGTTCATCTTTACCATGAATTATTAATAGCTCAGTTTCCGGTTCATTGCTATTTGTCAATTTGTCATTGTGGCTGCATATACGTAAATAGATTTTTTTTTTGTAATCTTTGGATGTGACAAATAGATTTTTTACCATTTATATGTTGTACAAAAAATAAAAATTTGTAGGACCGAGTTGTTGCACTTGACTAGTATCTTTGATATAGGCTTTTTATCATGGAAATAGATTAAAAACGAAAATCAGTTTTTTTTTAAAGTCAGATTTAACCCCAGTTCCTTATTAATAAACTGGGGTCCATGTTACTTAATATTAGAAAATTGAAGACATTCAACCCCGGTTTATTATTATAGAACCGGGGTCAAAAACCTTTTAACTCCGTTTATAAAACTGGGGTCCATGACACGTATCAACAACCCCATCACCTTCAACCCCGGTTCAAAAACCGGGGTCTATTTAAAAAATAACTGGAGTTAAATGACTTTTCTCTACTAGTTGTTAAGTATAATATTAACTTTGTGTTTATTTAAAGCCAATATATTGTCTACACCCACCTTCTTTGTTTATGTCTTCAGTTGAATGATGTGCTACTTAGTGAACATGTTACCCAAAAAAACTATTCGTCATCGCTTGTAACACCCTCTTTACATATATAAAAGCCACGTCAATATAACCTCATAAGTGACATTATCGCAAGCATCTCATATTACACATGTCAGGGGTTTACATAAATTGCTATTAATTAAAACTTTAATACAATATCTTTTACACATCATGCCACATGTCGGATACAGATAGTCACTGAACAAATACATACATCATCATCTAATTGATAGCTAGCATACATGCTGATCAGATATAAAACACAAACAACAGTTCCCAAAATCTACTACCAGACTACAGCAAACACACACACAAACTCAAATCTGTCCCAGCTCCTACTTTGGCAACGGCTGCAGCTGTGACCCCACTGTTTGACTGTCTGAGACCCGTTAGACTCGAAAACATAAGCTGGGGAGCTCGAGAGTACGCGAGGGTTAGACTCCGCAATAATAACACATAGCAGGTACAAACACATTGATATCTCAACACAATAACACATATACTTAGAAAAGCTCAGAATTCATAACACATCTCAGCTCAAGAGGACGCCTTTCCCCAGCTAACAGGCTGCACACAGCAGTAGTTAGCTACACAATAGGCATAGGAGCGACCTGGCAATAAACACTGTCGTATATATAGAGTCTCATACTTCATGATTGGTTAGGGACAGTCAGCCTGCGCGATCACACATCGCGGACACCTGTAAACTCACATACATATAGCACATATAGGGAGGTAGATAAAATCATACCTGTGGTGCCACATCTCTATCTCATGGCTCAGTACGTTGTCGGCTCGACCCTGTACACATAACGGATCGAAGACTATCAGTGCCAACCCAATCTGTTAGGAACATATATATAGAGATGAAAACAAATATACTTGTAAGTATAGAAGTCTAGGGTCAATCATGTAATTAGATGATACTTAGGTATTAGGTTAGTATATATAGGAAAATTTCATAGGAATTTTCTAAGACTTTTTCATATTTTCATCATTGTATTTCACGTGAAGAGAAAAAGTCAATCATTCAATCAAAGAAGATTTTGTGTTCATGTTATGATTCACCTAGATCTATTATTATCATTTGGTATCAGAGCTTAGGGGGTGAATCAAAATCAAAAAAATCTTGCAAGAAATCAACAAAAGTTCAACCGAAAAGGTCAAATTTTGAGCTGTGATCTTCTGGAATTTTTAGAAAATTCATACTTTGACGAAATGAGCTGAAATTTGTATATGGTTTGAAGATCATAAAGATGAAGATGCAGTAAATATTTCAAGTCCTAATTCGACACGAGCAGGGAGTAATCGAATTTTTAATTTCTGAAATTCGTTTTTTACGTTCTTGAGATCGATTTTTGGAATTTTTTTAGATTGGAGTTAAAGGCTAAAAATTTGAACGAGTTTGAGGGTTTATATTTCAAACATTTCCTGAAAAATGCAAAGCCTAATCCAAAATACGTTGAGAGTAATTTGATTTCGAAGTTGCTAAGTTTGTTATTCTAACCTAAACAGCGCAGAAACTTTGAAAATTCATAGAAACTTCAATGTTTATCCAATTCATCTGATTTTTGGATATGTTGTGCGTATGATATACATGTTTATTGGCCTAAAATTTCAGATTTTAATTCCAATAAATGAGTGATATATCGATCAATTCCAGAAAGTAATCACTGTGTGTGTTCTTGGTGTTTCCACTGTGTGTTTAATTCGAATTTTGAGTTTTAAATGATGAATTCCAGATACATTTTGATGCATGATAACAAATTTAGTTTGGTTTTTCATTTAGATTTGATTAGTATATGATTTGTTTCATAACTCTAACATTCGATCGATCAATTTTACATTTTTGTTGATTTTGTGTTCATCATTTATTGTGATTTCAAGTGTAACCGATTTTGTTTAATTCATTTTTGTTATTAAAATTTGTTTCAAACTTGTTTGTGTTAATTGTTTGCAGGTAATTTGGATCAAGGAGAAGTTGTTTTTGAGTGTGCGAGTTTTTTCAAGTGTTGTGTGAGTTTTATCCTTCTTCACCAGAGTTTGATGTTTCTTTACCCGATTTTGATCCTTATTTACCCAAGTTTGGTCTTTCTTCATCAGAGTTTGGTGCTTCTTTACCCGAGTTTTGTACGATTTTATGAGAGTTTTATGCTGAGTTATCCGAGACTTACTTCATTTACTCCGAGATTCATTCCATTCTACCCGAGATTCGTACCATACACTTCAAGTTTTATCAAAGCCTACGAGCTAATTTTCAGCAAGTCATCAACCACAGATACATCTTTCAGAGCTTCAACATTAGATTTTTATCCTTCAGCTTGCTGATATTTTTTTTAGCTTAATTGATTTCCCTTCAATTTGCACAAATCTAATCCGATGGAGTCTAACCTTGATTTTTGTGACATAGATTTTGAAGAGATGAAGCTGGAATTATTCAACCTTCAAAAGGCTTTTAAAAGGAAGTTTGGAAGACAGTTAACATCAAAGAAGCACAAACCTGAAGAACAGAACACGAAGAATATTGCTCAGTGCTGTACAGTTGAAGGAATTTGAAGAAAAGTTGAAGAATGTGACAAAGCTGGCTGAATAAGCAGATGTTAAACTTCAAGACGAGAAGAAGAAGGTAGTTTCTCTGGAACTTAAACTGGAAAAGGAACATGATCAGGTGTTGTATCTCACAGCTGAGATATCTATGCTGATTGAAAAGCTTAAACTGTTTGAAAACCAAATGACTGATCATGATTTCATTTCAAAGTTAACATCTGAAAAGTCTGAGCTGATTGCAAAACTTAATGAATCTGAACAGATTCGTAAGAACAATTATGATATTATTGGTCAGTTAAATATAGATAAAGCATTTGCTTTAAATGATGTCACAAGATTGAAAGAAGAAGTTTTGAATTTTAAAGAAAAACAAAAGGTTATGAATTCTAAGAACCGTATTCTTAAAGTAAGAATATCTGAATTAGAACTTGAAGATTCTAAACAAGAGAATTTTCAGAATGAAAATCAACTAAAATATCTTTTGCCTGAACGATCTTGTTTGTACAACAAAGTTAAAGATCTTGAAAAGACACTTTCCAAGAAAAATGATCCGGATCAAAGTTATGTTTCAAACAAATTTGAAGAATTTTTTTTCTTTTGAAAAGGAGTTCTCTTTAACTACATAATTATTTGAGAAGAAAAGAAATGAGTTCTTCCTTAAAGAACAAGATTTCAAAGCGAAATCTAAAATGTTTGAAGATGAGAGAAAGGTGTTCTTAAGTAAAGAACAATCTTTCAAAACTGATTTTTAATCGTTTTGATAATGATAGGAATTCATATTTGGTCATTATCATTGGATTAGAAGATCAAATATTTCATCTTTCTAAACAGTTTAATGTTTCCCCTTCTTCAAATGAATCAGAGGTTAAAGATTCTAATGTTTGTTTAGAACATAAAGTTGATCATTCTGATTTATCTTTCAAAAGTGAAAAGAATCCAGCTAAAACTCATAAGTTTGATTTGTCTTCAGATCTTCAACTTAAATATCTTTTAAAGATAAACAAAGGCAATGATAAAATAGTTGAAAAACTTTTGGTCAAGATTTACCCTGGTGAATCTTCAAAATCTGAATTTTCAAAAGTTTCTGAAAAAACTGGTTATTTTTCTCAGAAGAAAACTTCCAAGAAAAATATCAAGTATTATCAGAAACAAGCTAGCACCGGATAGATGTTTAGAGAGAAAAGTTTGCATAATTCTGTTCGTTCACATTCAAGTTTCTTTCGTAAATCAGATATCCAATTTTATCATTCTAAAAGAAATTCGCTTACTGAGTTTGTGAAAAAAGAAAAGAAGAACCTAAACCTGTAATGATATGGTTACCTAAACCCGTATTGAAATGGGTACCCAAAAGAGCTAACAAACCTGGATCCAAATCTGTTTGGATACCAAAGACATCTTAATTTTCAGGTTAAGGGTTTTTAGTTAATTCAGACTAGAACCCGGACTTCAATGGAAATGGTTTCTGTACACATCAGTGCAGAACCTGGTCTTCAATGATATGGTTTCTGTACACATCAGTGCAGAACCCGATCTTAAATTCAAATGGTTTTCAGTTATTTCAGACTGAAACCCGAGCTTCTGCAACAAAGGCTTCTAACCACTTCAGATTAAAACCCGATTCTGTGTAAGGTCTTGACTCTACGGATCTATCTCGACGCGACACCGTCCAACGAGTGCGGAATCCTCGTTAGCGGCTTGACGGTAAGATCACACACACGGAAACACGGAGACTATCACGGTGTTAGACGAACGACTACGAACGCCCCTACACGATGGTTCTCTCCGAAACAACTCTCTGGAAACTTGCAAGTTCGAGATCGCCTTTGCTAATCGCTCTGATAAACGTCTGCTAAAGTCTAACAATTAATCGAATTAACTCTTAATTATAAAGACAGATTCGAGTTTGTCTAGGACAAATTCGAATCAGGCCCAAGGCCCATTCGAATTTGTCCTCATTGACAAATTCGAATTTACCTCAAATTCGAACCTCACATATCAAACTTATATTTTAACTTATGTTTTAACTTACGTTTGAATTTATCTTTGAACTTTATGTTTGAACTTCTTGTAATACATTACACCAAGTTTAAACATACAAACAACCAATATCAAACACACACATAATCACATATATCAAACACTAGTCAATATTCAATACCAAGTTACTTGACTTACACAAAATGCAATCAAAACTTAGATTGCTATCGTCACACAAGATGTACTAACAGACTCCCTCTTGACGATAGCTTCTAACTATTTACATTTTGACTAAGTACTTGGACCATATAGACTACTTCATGCATATAGACCTATATCTATACATACTCTCACAATCTTCTGGAACTTCCTGGCTTCAGATCTCCATCCTTCGTGGAAGAAGATAGGCTGATCATGTAGCTTCTTCAGGTCGTCCTTTGATAGATTTATTAAGTGTAGTGGATCATACACTTTCAAAATAATTTTGCCTTGTGCATCTTCCATTACAGCTTCAGCAGTTTCATTATCGATATACCACCACTTCATGTTACTTAAAACATTTTGTGGCATCGATTTCATTGCCATCTTCTTCAAACATCTTACAGGTTTGTATACCATTCTGGCCCATGGCCTACCTGTATGTGGATCAATTCTAGTTTCATCTTCCACTCTCTTCCCGATCCTCGGCTTGAGCCTTTCAAATTTACCTGACCGACCCTCTTTTCTTATAATCTTCGCAATCACTTCAGCATACGGGTCATCACCAATATTGATCAACTCCTTCCAAGCTAACTCTTTCACTTCAACCTTGGGCAGTGTGTTGAATACTTTCAGTGTTTGCCTCAAGTATTGAAGTCCGTCTCTCCTTTTCAATATGAATAGCTGCAATTCTCTGTCAAAGAACCAGCTTATAATTCCGCCTGAGAGATTTTCTGAGCCCGGAACTCTCATTCTTCTCTTCATCTTCGGCTCTGTCTTCTTTTCTTCCTTCCGGAACCAAAGATTCAACAATTCATCCCTAGATTGCTCTTTCTCAGCTTCTTCAAGTTCAGAATCTTCTACAGAGGCTAGTTTGATTTCATCAATATCAATCACATTGTGATTGTCTTGGACATATAACTCCGTGATAGGCTGTGAGTTTACAATCACTTCATTGACATTGTCGTCTTCATCCTTTATCACTTCGTCATCTGATCTCCAATCAACTATTTCCTCCGGCACGAATTCTCCTTCCTCCAACTCCTCTATCTAATCCTCAAAATCAAATTCTAACACTTCTTCCTCAATATCCATCAGAGCGTCTATCATCTCGCTCTCAAATGTCTTTGAGGGACTAGCTTCACCTCCTTCACCTCTCTCAGTTCCAGACTGACTCGGCTCCCCCTGAACTCCGGCGTGTTGAGCAGTAGAAAAATCTACTGGCTCACTATCTTTTTGTGCATCAGGATCATTGCCGTCTTCGCCTTCCCTCCTCATCTCTTTAGTCTCTCTGCAACTAGTCTCCCCCTGAGCCTATAGATTTTTCATTAATTGCTCAATGAGGGACCTCATAGTTCGGAGCTCTGCAGCCTGATCGGCGACGAATGTCTTCAATTCAAGATTTTCTTTATCAATGTTTGCATTATGCGCCTGAAGCTCGCCGACGGCTTTAGTAAGTTGAAATATTTGGACTTGCTGGAAATCAACTTTGCTCCTGAGCTCAGAAATCCTTTGGTTGTCAGTGAAGGTGGTTGAGGTGGATGGAATGGATGTGATAGGTGACGGGATGATTGGTGGTGGAATTGATGGTTGAACGGGAGGTGGTGGAATGGATGGTTGAGCGGCTGGCTGAGCGGATGGTGTTTCAGGCTCAGAAGCAGAAGCAGACGCAGCTCCTTGCATAAACCTATGCCGTTTGGCCTATTGCCTAGGCACCAACGGAGCTGTATCTTCAATCTCAAAATCAGAGTCATCTTCATCCGAGTCTCTAGATGCTCTCCTCCTTTCTGCCTCTTGGTCAATAACCACTATTCTGGATCCATATCTGCCTATTTGGACAGCCGGATCTTCCGTATCTTCTCTTGGTGCCTCGATTTCCTCTACTTCCTCTGATGACGACTCAGAGTTAGTCACTGCCTGACCCTCTTCCTCTGGCTGATAATCATCTAGTGGTAGTTGGAGGCTCCCAATTATCACCAACAAGCTCAGTAGTAATCTCTTCTTGAGCATGAGAGCCTTGAGCCCAAATCTCTTCCAAAGTCTCCACCCGTGGATCAATTACGGGGGCTACAACTGTAGGACCCACAACATCCGTTGAAGGACCTGCTTCCACTGGCTCCTGCACCCTAGTTGTTGAAGGCCTTGAAGCCTGAGTCTGTCTAATTTGAGCTCTCTGCCTCCTTCTTGGCTGTTGTTGAGGCCTTTGCTGTTGTTGTTGCGGCTGCTGCTGTACTTGAACTTCCCCAGCCCAGTTAGCACCTTTCGGGGCTTCAAAATCAGGATTTACCACAGCACCAAAAAGTGGTGCATCTAGTGGTCTAACCAACTCACCCCTATGGGCATTGTGCGCTTGACCATTTGCAAAAATCCGCTTGTCGATCACGGCGACACTCTGAATTTCTGGCAACTGCGGCAGGTTGGGCAAAAAGTGTCTGATCAACATCATAACAAACCTAGGATACATCACAAACCTTTCTCTTGCTGGAGCTGTTATTTGGTGAACAAACTCCGCAAAGAACATCTCGGAGTAACTAAACTGCTTGTTATAAACCAATGCTATTATTGTCGATTGCATCTTCGACACGATATAGTCAAAACCGGCTTTCTTTGGAGCAAAGCACACCATGAAGACATGTGCAAGATACCTCCACTGCCCTATTAAACCACTTTTCATGTACGATGCCTTAGCCACATCAAGGCCATACCCCATCCTCAATAATGCTGCTTGCCTTACTTCCAACGGGAAGTCAATTGGCCCAGCTTCCTGCTCGGCAGATCCCAACTGCAAAACCATGCACAACATATCGGCGGAGAACACGAGAGGCTGTCCGGCGATCCTTGTCCGCAATACTGTCGGAGTTACTATACGATCGACCTGCAGATGATCCCAAAATTGCCTAACGTAAGGCAGCACGATCTGCACATTATGCGAAAGGGCATACGACACCCTTGAATTACCCAAAAAGTCTACCATCTGGCGAAATGCCTGAGCTTCAGGTAGCTCACGGTCCGGTGACACGACTATATTATGCTTTTGAATAAAAGCTCTATCCCCCATATCTGCACATTAAAGTATAAAATATATTAGAGGGGAAAAAATAAAAATGAAACGTGTTTAAATTCAAATTTGTTTTATTTTGAACTTATGTAAGTTCAAAATCCAACACATATGAATTTCTACAAGTTTGACGTAAAAATATTCAAACAATTC
The DNA here is from genome assembly GCA_020465985.1 of Centrapalus pauciflorus. Lineage (NCBI taxonomy): Eukaryota > Viridiplantae > Streptophyta > Magnoliopsida > Asterales > Asteraceae > Centrapalus > Centrapalus pauciflorus. Next base: position 26,817 of record JAANYP010002054.1, on the reverse strand, counting down.
GATTTTAAATAGCAAATCGAATGACATGTTCGAAATTGTCCTTAATTCGAGTTTAGTAATATGTTCGAATTTAGGGACAAATTCGAACCTATGAACAAACTCGAATGCCGACTTTTTCAAAACAAAAATCCAAGATTTAAACCATTTTAGACTTAGAAAATCACATTCATTAGTCCTAATAGGCTCTAATCGAAGATATTTAACACTTATTTGAAGTTTCACCGGTTCAAACTTTGTGATTTTGACTCACAAAGTTCAAAACCCCTAAATCCTCAAATCTTGTCGATTTTGGCTCAAATTGAGTCTAAAACTTCCTAAATATTGTATAATGATGTTGATTATACCTAGATTTGGTGATATACTCGAATACAAACGGACAAAACTTCGACAAACAGGAGAAAACTCGAATACGGCAAACTCGAAGACACAAACTCGAAATCGCTCAGAACAAACTCGAAGGCTTAAATTCGAATGTAGGTGAACAATGAATGTTCACTGTTGACCTATATATACTAACTACCCTCGAACTTGTGTCCAAATTCGAATTCACTGCCAAATTCGAATGTAACATTCGACTTTGGCTTAAATTCGAATTTAACTGAAAATTATGAAAATCTTTGAATTAACTTCAACTTTTCCAACTTTTTCGTGTAACAGAACAAACTATGCAAAATTTATTTACACTAAGCACAAGATTTTCACGCATTGTTTATTTATTCAACTAAGAATGCATCCTCAGTAACTTTGACCTTTTTCATAAATAAATAAAATAAAATAAGATAAAATAAACTAAACTAAAAGTAAATAAAGTAAATTAAAAATTTTGAACAAAATTTAAACTTAAACTAATCTACAATATTTTTAAATTTTACAACCTATACTTTACACTAACAGAATATTTTTGGCGAGAATAGTCAAAGAAAGGTTCAATCAGATAGCGGTGTCAAATACGCACTTTCAGTATTTTACTTTCACACTTAGGAATTTTTGATTCCTTTGATTGTTTGTCGTGACATACATTTCTAGACGATTATTGGTATTATTTTCCCTTTAAACATTTTACATTTTGGAATATCCCTTGGCCTTTTTATTTATCAAGAAATTACCTTACGTGACTCATACTTAGACATACTTTTATGATCAAGACATACACACAATGATTATAACTTTTCGGTATTGCAAACTTTCTTTAAAAGGCAAACGTCGGACACAGTTCTGTATTTACATACAACAGCGTGTCTTAGTTTGTCTTAAAGTTTATTTTAAAGCTAGCAAGACAGCGGTGACAGGTCTGTACCGACGTACAACAAAGCGACTTATCTTGCTAACTCGAGTCAAACCAGAGGCAACAGGTCTGTACTTACGTACAACAGAGTTACTTGTTTTGACTCTCAACTCAGTAGCATGATTTTTCTATTCTTTTCATTTTTTTAAGATGTATCTGATGTTGCTATACATCCCCAGAAAGTTTGCATACCTCATTTAGAATCAATGTCTGTATGTCTCTAACATGAAGATTAAGACCATTTGGTCATACATCTAAGTTAGTGACACGCCTGACTTTTTCTTGAATATTTTATTAGCCTTGAGACTCCCTTAATGTATTATGCCTACCAACATATCAAACTAGATAATGTATAACACTTAGAATTTTAGGTGCATTATGTGTGAAAGCTTAACACTTAGAGATTGTAAAGACTGTGCTAATTTTCGTCACTTTGAACCTATGTATCTAAGACTTAATTCATTTTCTGATATTCTCTTTTTTTGAATTTTTTATGGTTTTCTCTCTTTTTTTTCTTTTGGTTTTCATAAATAAGAGTAAGAAAATAAATAACCTACTAACTTACTATAAAAGGAAAATCTCCTAAGCTACTAAACTTAAAGGAAGAAACTATACTGCTATAAAAGGGAATAAACTCTACTAAGGTCAATTTACTCTGGATTTCGCATTACGTTTAGTTGAACTAAAAACTCAAAACGTGACTTATCAAAAGCTTTGGTAAATAAATCCACATTATTATCATCCGTTGCAACTTTTACCAGCCTAATTAAGTTCTTTTCAGCACAATCACGAATAAAGTGGTGTCTTATGTCTATGTGCTTGGTTTTACTGTGTTTAACTGGATTATTTGTTATTGCAATGGTTGACTGGTTATCTATCTTAATAGGAGTATGAGTATAAGTCAAACCGTAATCCCGCAATTGTTGTTGTATCCACAAAACCTGTGAACGGCAACTACCAGCAGCAACATATTCGGCCTCGCACGTTGACACGGCTACCGAAGTCTGTTTCTTGCATTGCCAGGAAACGAGCCTCCCTCCTAGGAACTGACAACCTCCAGTTGTTGACTTGCGAGTTAAGCTGCATCCTCCGTAGTCTGAATCCGTGAACGCCTCTAATTCTAGATCACCCTCCGCGTGATACCAAAGTCCCAGCTTCGGTTTCGACTTGAGGTATCTCAGAATCCGCTTCACAGCTTTCATGTGCATCTCCTTTGGATTAGCTTGAAACCTAGCACAAATACACACAGCAAACATGATGTCAGGTCTAGAAGCAGTTAAATACATGAGTGACCCAATCATGGCCCGATATAACGTCGGATCCACATCGGTATCACTTTCTGTACCCGGTCCGAGATAATGATTCACTTGAATCGGCGTGCTGAAGTGAGCAACCAGCTTGGTTCCTTCCATCCCGAAGCGCTCTAAGATGTCATAGATATACTTCGTCTGATGAATAAACATGCCCTCCTTCCTCTGTTCGACTTGCAAACCCAGAAACAAGTTTAACTCACCCATCGCACTTATCTCAAACTTAGACTTCATCACCTTTTCAAAGTCTGTGCACATCTGCTCGTCTGATGACCCGAAAATTATATCATCGACGTACACTTGTACCAAGATGAAATGTTCACCTTTTCGCTTCACGAACAACGTACTATCTATTCTCCCTCTTTCAAACCCGTTGTCTAAAAGATGATTAGATAGAGTCTCGTACCACGCCCTCAGTGCTTGATGTAATCCATACAAAGCCTTATCTAACCGATACACTCTGTCTAGATATTTTGGATCTGTAAACCCAGGCGGCTGTTCCAGATATACCAGTTCCTTCACTTTCCCATAAAGGAAAACACTCTTAACATCTAGCTGATAGACTTTAAAACCTTTGAAGGAAGCAAAAGCCAGAAACAAACGAATTGCTTCCAACCTTGCCACTGGCGCGAACACTTCATTGTAATCGATTCCTTCCTCTTGGTTGAAACCCTTTACCACAAGCCTTGCTTTGTTGCGAGTGACTATACCCCGATCATCTCTCTTGCACTTAAAAACCCATTTGGTTCCTATTGCAACTTCTCCTCGAGGTAACGAAACTAACTCCCACACTTCTAGTTTCCTAAACTGTGACAGTTCTCCCTGCATCGCTGCAACCCAAGAGTTGTCTTTTAGTGCCATTTGCACATTTTTCGGCTCTAGTTGCGTGATGAAACATGAGTAGAGGCAAGTATGAAAGGCCTCAGAGTCATTGATCATCGACAACAACACTGTGTTGTTATTCAAACTACTCCTAGTCTTCACACCAGCATTCGGATTTCCTATGATACTCTCAATAGGTTGATTCTTATTAATCCTAGATGTCTCTATCTCATCAACTCTCAGATTATCTCCCAAATTTGATCCTATCTCTCCCAACGGGGGAACGAATTCAGACTCCACATTTTCATCCTCATGGACACTGTCTTCAGAGTTAGAACTTGTTGTCTGATTTTTGTTTGTAGGCACTTCAGAATCATTTTATTCTGGAGATCTATCTTCAGTTGGTGTAGGCTCGGATGTTGATGGAAAGGTGGTCCTCGGAAAACTTTGACCCTCGTCATTCAGATTTAATGACGACATGTCCTGTTCGATTGTACCTGCATTTCCATCTAAAGAAATGTTAAATGACTCAAACAATTTGTCATAATCAAATATCCATTCCGGACCAGTTTGGGGTTCATGTGTATAACTTGTGACTTCAATGTTATAGTGTGTCAGCCTCCTGGTTTTGAGGACTACAAGTATCCAGACAGAGTCTACAAGCTAGACAAGGCTCTCTATGGACTTCATCAAGCCCCCAGAGCATGGTATGACACTCTGTCATCATACCTTCTACAGAATGGGTTCAAGAGAGGCACTCTAGACAAAACACTATTCACAAAGTCCATCAAAGCTGAGATTCTGCTTGTACAAATCTATGTTGATGACATCATCTTTGGCTCAACAAATGATTGTCTGTGCAAAGAGTTTGAGGCATTAATCCACAAAAAGTTTCAAATGAGTTCAATGGGAGAACTCACTTTCTTTCTAGGATTGCAAGTCAAGCAGAAGCCCACTGGTCTCTTCATCAGTCAATCAAAGTATGTTAAAGACATACTGGAAAAGTTTGGGTATCAAGACACCAAAGCTGCAAGTACTCCAATGGATCCTCACAAGCAGCTCCATACAGACAAAGATGGCATAGATGTGGACATTCATTTATACAAATCTCTTATAGGATCTCGTATGTATCTAACATCTTCTAGACCTGATATTATGTTTGCTGTCTGTGTGTGCGCTAGGTTTCAATGCTCTCCAAAGGATTCTCATTTGGTTGCTGTTAAGAGAATCTTTAGATATCTCAAAGGCAAACCACATTTAGGCCTCTGGTATCCTAAAGACTCTCCTCTTGAACTAACAGCCTATTCTGACAGCGATAATGGAGGATGCAATATTGACAGAAAATCCACAACTGGTGGATGTTAATACTTGGGAACAATATTGGTCTCTTGGCAGTGCAAAAAGCAAACAACTGTCTCCACATCATTAACTAAAGCAGAATATGTAGCAGCTGCAAGTTGCTGTTCCCAAGTAATGTGGATTCAAAATCAACTGAGAGACTATGGTATGAATTTCCTATCCACTCCCATTTATATTGACGATTCAAGTGCAATTAGCATTGTACAAAATCTAGTGAAATTTCCCAAAACCAAGCATATAGAAATTAGATTTCATTTTATAAGGGATTGCAATGAGAATAAATTAGTCCAAGTTACAAAAATTCACACTGATGATCAGTTAGCTGATCTATTTACAAAACCATTTGATGTAGGAAGATTCACCTTCCTAGTATCAAATATTGGTATGGTTAATATGGATTAATTTGTTTTTCTGTGTACATATGCTTGATTAAGGGGGAGTCACTGTTTCATTCACAGTCGCCTATTTTTCAACTAACAGCTTCAGTATTTTCTCAAGCTGCTAGTTCATTTTCTCGGACTGTTAGTTGTTTCACTTGATCTGTCAAAGTGTGCAGGGTAATATGGTCATTTCCATAAGTGTGTGCGCGGGTTTAGATATTTTCAAAACCTTTAAAGGTTCCAGTTTTGTTCTATTGTAACTACCAGTTGCAAAATATCTTCTTGAACCCTTCTTGATTCTCTGAAACAATTCCCACGCACATCACTGAAACCCTAAAAATCTCCGATTGATCTTCAATGGAGTTCGTCAAAGAACATAACTGTCTACCCTACTCTCTCAAACACGCTGATCTTGAACCGTTCCATGACATGATGGAATTCCTTCGAAGTTCCCATATCAATCATGCCCTCAATATCAATCCCACCATATACATCTCACATATTGAGCAGTTCTGGAACCGTGCTTCTGTAAAAACCATCAATGGAGTCTCTTCTCTGACATCCAAAATCGATGGCACTATCATCACAGTGACTGAGGATTCGATTCGACAATATCTGCATCTTCAAGATGCCTCAGGTATAACAGACCTATCCCTTAATGAGTTACATACTGGTCTTTATAATATTGGATATAGGGGTCCTGCTGATTCTTTTACTTTCTTTAAAGCACACTTTTCTCCTAAATGGAAATATCTTGTGCACATTCTTCAGCAGTGTATTAGCCCTAAAAGAACTGGTTGGTCTGAATTTTCATCAAACATTGCCACTGCCTTGGTGTGCTTTTCGACAGGCCAACAGTTCAACTTTTAAAATATGATTTTCCAGGGGATGTTAAGGCATCATTCCCTAAAGAATGAGAAATATTTGATGTATCCTAGATTTTTAGCAGAAATAATTGCAAAAACTTGCACAAATTTTAATATTCATAAGAGGATACATGTTTCCCATAGGCACTCACTATCTTCTATTAAAAGGCATTTAAAGCCAAGTGCCAATTTTTTGAGTGTAGATGTCCCATTGCCTTCTGCAATGATGGGCATCATTCCAAGAAACAGAGGAGAGGGTCCTGCGCAGGCTCAGCCTAACACTACTGCTTCACCCCCAGGACCCCAACCCACTCCTCATGATACACAAATGCCTTCAGTTCCTTTTGTTAAGCCCTCATCCCCACTACTACTATATAAAAGAAAAAGAGGTCTAGGAGCTCCTTCCTCCTCAGCCCTCATACAAAAGCCAAATAACCCTGTGCAGGAGGACACTTCTGCACAGAATATCCAAAGGGCACACATTGAGGACACTCTCATCCTCAATCAGGAGGTGGACATCTCACCAGAGATAGTCCATATGGGTTCTGTGGATGGCACTACTGTTGCTTCTGCACAAGAGGCACAGGACAGTGCCAACATCACTAAGACCACACCCATGGCAACAGCAGGTGTGCAAGCACCAGCTGGAAGTCCCCAGTGCCAAGAACAGAGGGGCCCAGAGGTTTCTACATTTGGTATTCATGCCAGTGATAGATCACAAGCTCCACATTCGTTTACTGATCTTGAGGCTAGTCTGCAACTAATGCTTTTAACTGATCCTAAGCTGCAACCTGTTGTAGTAATGTTGGAATATCATCAGTCCATCATTGATGCACATGGGGCACAAATAATTGCACTCAGACAGGCCGAGGCGGCTCAAAATCAAAGAATGGATTATCTCCATAAAGGGTTTACCCTCTGTGGGAATAAGATCATTCAATTAGAGCGTATGATTCAAACCCAAGGGGCAAAGGTTCTAGGTCCTCCTGACCAAACCAATGCTTCCAAAAAGGGGGAGAATCAGGAGATCCCTAAAGCAGTCCAAGCAGCTCCAACAGATGCAGTCCAAGCAGCTCCAACAGTTCTAGAATCTAGGCTAACAGTCCCAACAGCTTCTCAAGCTGTTAGCCTAGAAACTCAAGCTGCTTCTTCAAAAGCAACTGGAGTTGTTATAAGAAAATGTTTTCAAGCTCCCATCAGTTCAGTCCAAGCTACAACTTCTGCTACAAAAGATAAGGGCAAGGGCATTCTTATAGAGTCTCCAAAGCACAAATTTCTACCAAAGAAGCCCAGATTGCCTTTGATGCTGAGATTTCCAGAAAGTGAGCAGAAGAACAAGATAAAGCTTTAGACCAGCGAACCCATGCCCCAATGCAAGATGATGAGACCTTAGGAGATTATCTAAGAGGGTTTGTGGTCAAGCAAGGTGAAAGGAAGAGAAAGATGCCAACAGGGCACTCTAAGGCTGAGCATAGAAGATTCCTGATAAATTTTGCCTTTGCTGCTGGTATCCCAAAGAAGATGGCTCAGTCTATGAGCACAGAAAGGCTGCAAGATATCCATGATAAGGAAATGGAGAAACGTAAGGTGGCCAAAGTCTCCCAAGAAGTCCAAAGTTCAAAAGATTCAGTTCAAGCTGCTGCCAGTGATCCTGCTCCTTCTGTTCAAGCTGTTGCTCCTGTTCCTCAACCAGAGTCAATCTCACAAGCAAAGCTTGATCAGGTCAAAAAGGTGCTTTTTAAGCATCAGCTGCAACAAGTAATGGAGATAGAGAAGTCCCTTGACCAGCATGATTTCTCAAAACCTCTTATTACTTACTGGTATGCTAAGCCAATGGATAACATTGACTTAAGATATCATTTTGTAGTAAGAAGAGAAACTGGTCCTGAGGAAGAGTATAAAAGCATAATGCATATGGCTCAAGGGATGACAAGAGATGAGCTTACAAGAATGTATCAAGTTGGGACTGCCACTCAAGTCAGATCTTCCCTCCCACAAGTAAAGCAAGCTATTAAAGATCTAAAGAGCATTTTTGATCCGGAGTCAATAAGGAAGGATATAGAAGATGCCAAGGAGATGAAAGTTGTACAAGTTGATCTGTTTGTCAAATCAAAGACTTACAGAATCAGGTTTGCAAATGGATCCTGCATATTCTTAAATTTTGAATTCTTTGATCTTCCAAAGCCTATGCTACTTCAAATGACGTCAGTAAGAATATACTGTGATAGAGAAGATTTGAAGAGAGAGTTTTTGAAGGCTGTCAATCAGAAACTGGCACAGTTGTAAGTTTTTGAAAGCCTTGGTTTGTAAATAACAGTTTACTTATTTTATTTCCTTATTTGTATAGAACTTAAAGTCTTGTGTAAAGAATTTAAGTTAGGGGGAGATTGTTGGGAAATATTCTAAGTAGTTCAAACTGTTAGTTAGACTTCTCACACTGTTAGTAGAATTTCTATGTAAGTACAAAGTTCATGCTGTTAGTTGAAGAATCTCAAGCTGCTAGTGTAAAAGTTCATGCTGCCAGAGTAATTTAACTCAAGCTGCCCTGCTCAAACTACTAAGAGATTCAAGCTGCTCAACGGTTTCATAAACAGAAAGTGCTGATATTCAGAAAAAGATATTTATACGAAGATTCCAGCTTATCTACTATCAGAGAAGTCAGAGTCCTTCAAGGAAACAAATCAGAAAGCATTACAAATACATAGAATAGGTTTTTCTATTGTATTAGAAGTTTCTGCATATTCAAGTTTGTAATTGCTTTTTGCTTAAGTTTTCATAAGCCTCTAAGGTTGTAAAACCCTAAGAACAATTTGCGTTCTTCGTCTAATCAAACAGATTAGAGGTGATTGTAATCATTCTGATTCAGCAATATAAGCAGTTTGGATTATTACTTATGTTTATTTGTTATTGATTCTGAAAGCTTTTTATCAAAATAATTAAGTGTTATTCCGCAAACTTCTTAATTAGACTTTGATTTAATACAAGATTATTGATTTACACTCTGATCAATTCAAATCAGTTAATCTTAGGTAGTTAAGTTCAGATCCTGACAATGAGTCTTCTGATTCAACCGGTGTCGATGTTTCCCCTGAAAAGAATGCTGTAGCCGTCTTTGAATCAGTTGCCCCTGATGGTTTTGATTTCCCAAAGTACATATCCGGATCTTGAACTTGTTCATAATCCCTTTCCTTCTTCAGCAACTGAAAGTGATAGGCCCTCAGCATTCCTATGACACTATCTAGGGTTAGAGTATAGAACTTGTCCTCATCATGCTTTATCAGCGCCACATACATCTCCCATTTGGCTGGCAAAGCATCTAGAATGTTGTTAATTTTCTCTGTTTCACTATACTCCACATCGTGGCTGTCTAACTCAGTCAATAAGTGATAGAATCTGGTAATTGTCTCATCCAGCTTTTCGTTCTTCAAAGCTTTGAAGATCGCGAACTGCTGCTTGAGCATTTCCATTCTATTCTTTCTGACCCTCGGGTTACCTTCACACCGTTTCTCTAAAGCATCCCACAGCTCTTTTGCTGTCTTCTGATTACGGAAAGTGTGCAAGATCTCCTGAGGTAATGCCATTCTAATGATAGCGAATGCACGGTTCTCGGCTTCATACAGCTTTTTATCGTCGTCCTTCATCTTTGAATATGGCACAACCTTTTGTCGTCCTTCAGTCTCAGCCGTAGGTGGAATGTATCCTTCGTCTATTCAAATCCACATCCGCATATCATTAAACCTCGCGAAGTCGGCGAACCTATCCTTCCACAAGTAATAATCCTCTATTTTCATCAACTTAGGTGGAGAATTCGCTTTTCCGACCTCGTGATCCATCTCAATAAACCTCTGTAGACTTGTCATTGTTTCAAATATTTTTGAATTGAAACTTAATTAATTTAATTCGAAATTAATTTAAATTAATTCTTTCGAATTTGAATAAATTCGAATTTAATTAATTTTAAATTTGTTTGGAGTTAAATTCGAAATTAAGTTTGAAATCCAACTAAATTCGAAATTAATGGCAAATTCGAAGGTTCAACTAAATTCGAATTTATGAATTCGACTTTAATGGAAAATCGAATCTAGGCAAATTCGAAATGGCCAATCTCGAATCAAACCCTAATCTCTGACAAACTCGAATTTTGTGAAAACCCTAATACCCTCTTAATAAACTCGAACGTCGCAAGTTCGAAAAACGGCTAATACTTCGAGTTTTTCAAGTGTTCAGATTAAACCAATATTTTTACGAGTAAAAATACTAATTTCGATCAAAAACTTGAACTACAACAAAGTATTTTCCGAGATCTGACTTGTTAAACTCGAAAAACCTCCAAAAACGTGATTTTATCCATCCAATACGTCAAGAAACCTAGGATGTTGCTTATGAACACGAAGAACACCCAATGGCTCTGATACCACTTGTAAGGTCTTGACTCTACGGATCTATCTCGACGCGACACCGTCCAACGAGTGCGGAATCCTCGCTAGCGGCTTGACGGTAAGATGACACACACGGAAACACGGAGACTACCACGGTGTTAGACGAACGACTACAAACGCCCCTACATGATGATTCTCTCCGAAACAACTCTCTGGAAACTTGCAAGTTCGAGATCACCTTTGCTAATCGCTCTGATAAACGTCTGCTAAAGTCTAATAATTAATCGAATTAAGCCTTAATTATACTGACAAATTCGAGTTTGTCTAGGACAAATTCGAATCAGACCCAAGGCCCATTCGAATTTGTGATCATTGGCAAATTCGAATTTACCTCAAATTCGAACCTCACATATCAAACTTATATTTGAACTTATGTTTTAACTTATGTTTGAATTTATCTTTGAACTTTATGTTTGAACTTCTTGTAATACATTACACCAAGTTCAAACATACAAACAACCAGTATCAAACACACACATAATCACATATATCAAACACTAGTCAATATTCAATACCAAGTTACTTGACTTACACAAAATGCAATCAAAACTTAGATTACTATCGTCACACAAGATGTACTAACAATCTGAAGGATGAATCTTTCTGAAATTCCTGCCCTGAATTCAACTCTGAAGCTGTATTGACAAATAGGGAGTTTTATTTTACAATTATTAGCTTCTGATTTATTTTTTGTGAGTTAACTAACTTTGTGTGCTTATTTCCAGGGAGAGTTTCAGACGCACTCTGACGAAGATATTTTTTTTTACAAAACTGTGTGTAATTTTCACGGAAATATTTTCTGCATACATAAAACAAATTTTTGAGCCGAAAAGAACAATTTTTGCTTCTGAGATTCTCTGAGTATATCATTGAGGTTAATTGTTCTAATCTCTTCGAGTTTCATAATCTCATTGCTTCTGAGATTCTCTTCGTTTTACTCCCATGCATTCTTAATTCTTCCAATTCATTTATACTAAATTCTCGCATAATCTCCCATTAGCTATTTCTTTCATGAGAATCTGATTCAATTCATTTGTTATATCAAATTTTACATTTCATTCTGATTGATACCAACTCATCATTCCCCAAAATTCAGTTTGAATTTCATCTCCTAATTCATCTGAGCTGAAAATTCTAATCATTCTTTGTGTGATATAACATGAGCTGAAGTGCTGACCATTATTTCTGTTGACTCCGATTATGCACCAAATTGTGTGATAGGCATAAACATCGCTTCTATGGTTTTACCAGAACCAGAAGACCTACCCAAGGAGCAAACCATCTATGGTTTGCGTGGGTGAGGGTTCTTTAGGTCTATTAGTTGAGAAGTGTCAGTTATCACTGGATACTGACAGGGTCGAGCAGAGGTAAAATGTAAATGAGAGGGGTATATTGACAGGAGATGGTGGTGCATAAGATCATGCGTTCATTATGAAGCTGATTGACTTGTATTTCTGAAAAAGTGAGCCGGAGGGAGCTTAGTTGAAAAATGCTGAGAGCTGAGAGTTGAGAAAGGATTTGAAGAAAAGATAATCCACTACTACAAAATGAACGTAATGCGACAATTTTGATGCAACACTTATGAAAAGTGATGCTTTTATTAACAATTTAGTTATAAAGCAACACTTTTACGATAAATGTTGCATATATTGATTTAATGCAACACAATTTTTAAAGTGTTGCAAAATTTATTAAAAAATGTAACACTTTTTAAAAGTGTTACAAATTTTATTGAAAATTGCAACACTTATTTTAAGTGTTGTATTTTAAATGTAACTATATGACACTTTTTAGAAGTGTTGCATTTAAAAATAATATATATATACACTTTTTTCTTATGTTGTAATTTTTATTTCTATGAAAACATAACACACTTTTTTTCTTTTATGTGTTATATATATATATATATATATATATATATATATATATATATATATATATATATATATATATATATATATATATATTATATATTTAATATATATATATTTATTTTTATATGTTTATATATATATATATATATATATATATATATATATATATATATATATATATATTGGAACTACTAATACATTATATTATTTGAAACAAATTTTATGAGATTGCTAAAATAAAAAAACAAAAAATATTTCTTGCTATTTTGATCAATTCACCCATCTAATTAAAAACCTAGCAACTTAGGATCGGGTCGGGTCGGTTCAACTTACCCGGTTCTTTCCCTTTTCCTTTTCTCGAACGTACGCACCCTCAGTTCCTCACTCACGTACTCTATCTATGCTTGCTCTGTCCTCTTTGTTTAACTCGGCTGGCGACTGTCAGCGCCATCGCTCTGTCCTCTCAAATTGCTCCCCTCAGATCTCCCTCTCTCGTTGTCTATCGCTCACTCTGACTGTCTCTCGCTCACACACCCGACGACAGCAGCTCAACCCTAGCGTCGCCGTCGCCGCCATAACCTCATCACCATCATCGCTTATTCTACTCCACCCACTCTCTTACACTCACTCGCTCGATCTCTCGGCTACCGCAACTAGGGCCATTGCGGCCGTTCCTGGTGCAGCGCTGCCACCAGAATCGTCGCCGCCCATTAAACCACCACCGCCAACCTATATATCAGGTTTTTTTCTTACTTAGGTTATTATTCTTTTGATTTCAAATCTGATTTCACATTTTGATATTTTTTAAGGTTATTTCTGTAACATTGTAGTTTTTGTTGTTTAAATGATGCTATTTTAGGGATCTTTTATACAATTGCTTATGGTGCATCCAAGTATTTTTTTTTTTACTGTCATCACTCATCAAGATTAGATGTACTTGCAAGTGCAAAATGAGGAGAATCTCATGTTCAAGGATGGCCTAGGGGTACCAAATTGTTAAATAAGAGAATCCTATGACAACAGGGCAGGGTGGCAGTGAGGTTTTCACAAAGAACTAATTACTCTAAGTGATCACTACACGTAGTGCAGTATGCAGAAGAACACAGTCCACTAACGATAAATATAAAGTAATATAGATAATTCTATCTTATTGTGGTGTTTGTCAATGTTGTAGAAAGTCAAATCACTGACAAAGAACGAGTGGGTGGCACATCTGCTAGGCATGTTCCATATTCTTATACACAATCTCATGTATGTTTTGGTTGTTCAAGTTGTTGTTATCTCAAGCCAACTAGTTAATATATATGAATAGAATGTATGAGTGATGTCATTAATCTAGTGGACATGATCCAATTCTGTTGCTTAATTCCCAAACTGATAGTAATATACATTCGTCTCTGGAACAGTAACTTTAAAATGCTTAAGCAGCGTTGTCTTCTTTCTTTCTCAATTCCATATACAATAGGGGTGGAAATGGAAGCTACATTACGGCCTTGAAAGAAGCCCTCAATATTAAACGAAAACATCATTCATGCTACATTAAGCAGTTTGTGGCCTTAATCACTGAATCAAAATCATCAAGCAATATTTTACATAATGTATGATGATTTTGTTGGTCACACGCACCACTCTGATGGAGTGTGCATTGATGATTAGCTATAATGCCAGGGTGAGGGTAATAATTGTTGTGTAGAATACACATTAGAATAATGAGTTTTGAACGATTGAATATCTAAAGATGAAATTCTTAAACGAAACTTTATTCCAAACATGGATCAAGAACAAAAGAAAAAATTACAAACTCAGCAAATTTAACTATGACCCTTATTTTTACTAACAACCAACTAAGAAATAAACTTGCTAACCAATTCTAAAAATACTCTCCGATGAAAGTCAAACTATGGTTAAACTACCTTGAATTCATGTCACTACAACAGTCAACAATAATGAATTAGATCAACACTCATTTCATCAGCTGTGTTAAAAATCTCAAAACTACCAAGTGCGTTTTCTTATTTTTTTTTTCACGTTAATGTCCTAATGATGATTTTTTGGCCATTATACTCAACATTTAACTATTGCTTTGAATATTTACTTTTTTTGGTAGAACATTAGTTATTTTTCAATAGCTTGCCAAAAGGCACCACCATCTTTTAGTTCTTAGAAATCTTGATCTTGTATTATCTCTTGTTAGCCACAAACCATCTGAATTAAATTTAGTCCTTCCGGTTGGTGTTCTTTTCTCCACTGATGGCAATTCATTTACTTTCATGTTGACATGTATAACACATGATTTTTTAGTGTGAAATAAGAGTTATCATTAACATAATGATAAACAAATATTAAATATTACAATTGTGTCCTAATTTACGAGACTGAACATCTATAGTTGCAAGTAGCCAACCGCTGCTTAATTTTTTTCTTCCAACATAACAAAATTTCCTCAATCTTTTTGTTGTAGATGTTGATTCACTAATTAAAGTAATCTTTTTTGTATAAATGCTATATTAGGTTGCACATAGTGTACTTGATATTAATTTTCTACCTGGATGTCTTAGGATGCTACCCCTTCATCTAGAAGTTCCCGAAGTACCCATCATCGAAGTTCTAGGTATGATTCAACCGAGCATGGTAGGCGTATAAATGATTCAAGAGAGGACTCAAGA
Source organism: Centrapalus pauciflorus (assembly GCA_020465985.1). Taxonomy (NCBI): domain Eukaryota; kingdom Viridiplantae; phylum Streptophyta; class Magnoliopsida; order Asterales; family Asteraceae; genus Centrapalus; species Centrapalus pauciflorus. The sequence goes on along the minus strand of JAANYP010002054.1, from coordinate 11,816 downwards.
AGTGGAAGTAGGTGATCAAGGAGATATAGTACTGATAGGGATGAGCGAGACCATGTAGAATCATCACCTCGTCATGGAAAAGAATACCGAGAGTATGGGAATAAGAGAAGCAGATATGAAAGTTCCAGGAGGATGCCTGGTAAGTAGTAATGTAGTATGTAAACTTACTTGGGGATATGTTTGTTGGTGCAACTTGATGATATGTTTGTTTGCTTAATCAAGTCTATTCATAATGTCTTATCAAATTGTCCATTAAAATTTGCTTGTTATATCAGTTTAATAACTCTTGTATGATTATAATACGCAATCTGATTGGGATGATGGAAGGTGGGAATGGGAAGATACACCTCGTCGTGATGGTCGTTCGAGTAGGAGTAGTAATAGTAGTAGGCATTATCAGCCTTCTCTGTCTCCAATGTTAGTTGGTGCTTCTCCCGATGCACTGTAATACTGCTTCATAATGTTTTTGTTATCATTTATAATTTAGAAAACACACTAACGATATGGTATATATTATACGTGTTTTCATATTTTGCAGATTAGTTACTTTCTTTTGACATATGCAAAGTGATCGACACAAGGAGAGTTGTGCATGATAAGCGTCGGTTTCGTATGAAAGAAATTACAAGAAGAGGAATTAAATATGCATTCTCAAGGTTGTAATTTCCTTTTTTGTTGTATCGTAAGATCCTTATTTTGGTTGTAGACGTTGATATACTTGAAAATAATGACAACGCATTAAAAAGTGCTGCTTTAGAGTATAAAAAGTGTTGCATTTATAAAATAATGGCAACACTTTTGAAAAGTGTTACATTATCTAGTGAAAGTGTCGCTTTAGACCTAAGGCGACGTTGGCTAAGGTGGCACTATATAAAGTGTCGCATTAGGCATGTGGCAATACTTTTAAGGCCTAACACAACACTTTTCCCATGTTTCTTTAGGTTCATTTTGTTGTAATGTTCCTACCTACACTGTATCTGCTGGGTAAACCTCATAATCAATCAAGCCCTAGGTGACTTGATATTGAAAAAGACGTCATGACCCAGTGACACATGCACTTAACCCCACCAGCCACTCAGTTATCTCTCAAAAGATTTTTGTTTCAATAATCACGAAGATATAATACATTTCTGTAGATATATCATTAGGATATTATTGACATTGAAACAAGGAAGACATTTGCTCCGGTCTCCGACTTCATTTGATGCACAATGTGTCTAGAGATGATTATATACACTTTCAGGACACATCGAGTCTAACAGTCTGCGTGACTATAAACTGCTAATCCAAAGTGACTAAGCCGGAACAAATTAGAGTGATTCTTTCATGATAAAGGTATTCACGATGACTATTTGGAAATTCTACCAGTGTTAACATCACGCCAGCGCTGAAAGTATGTCACATAGATAATGTCTATTGTGCAAATAGGAATTCTATGTGGACCTGGACTCGTTAAGTTACAAATGAATATGTTTCATCTTTATTAAGTCAAGTTGCAAAGCTTTGCCTTTGTTGGTTTCTGTCAGGATAAAGTATCCATTTGAGGGGGAGTGATATATTTGTTCAGAATAGGGGCAGAGATAATATTTGAAAGAGGGGATATAATTTTGAGGGGGAGAGAGAAAATTTGTAATATTTTTTAGTTGTAATTGTTATTGTATTTTTGTCTGTATTCACGGTCGATAAACTCTGCTCTGTACGCTGAACATGGCGATTCCAGGGTTATATCACTACCCCAAATCAACTTTCCAGAACCAAGATACACACAAAACTCATATAGGAGCAACCATACAGGTTCATAAACTAATTCCACCATGCTAACAACTTAATTATATCACGAATTTAAGATAGCAAAATCCATACCTTTTTTCCCTTTTCAACTCAAAACACAAGGAGGGTGAAGATGATGAGTTTCAGCAACCAAAATCGACTCTTGATCCTTGCTTTCTGCTAGTCTCGATCGACACACACACAACACATGATTTCACTTTCTGTATTAAGCAAGAAAAGAAGGAAAGGAAGCTAGGTTCAAACCACACCCTTTATATATGCTTTCCACATTTAGCGGGTACCGACCCAATATCCCGAACCCAATATCGCATTTTCACTATTAATATCAAATTAACCTATTTAATTCCACGATCTCATAATTATTAATAATCTGCTAAAATAACAACCCGGTGACACATAGAACTCAATTCAGACACGTTTAATCCACTAATCGGGATTTTATTTGGCCATCGCAATAATACTAATTTAAATATCCACTAAAATAAATACATATACCAGGTTAAAAGTCCGGATGTTAAAAATCCTCCCCTCTTAATGAGATTCCGTCTCGGAACCTAGTCGAACTCTGAAACAGCTGCGGATCTCGGCTCCTCATCTCTGCCTCAGGCTCCCAACTTGCGCTAGTACCCTTATGGTGTCTCCACTAAATGAGTACCAACACTATCTCTTTATTTCTCAACTTCTTTACCTTTCGATCGGTAATGGCCTCGGGCTGCTTGACGTATCGTAACAGATTATCCACGGTGATTTCAGAGAACGGCACATACAGATCATCTTTGGCCAGACAATTTCTCAGATGACTCACATGAAACGTGTCGTGCACGCCGGACAACTCTGGCGGCAGTTTCAATCTATACGCCTGATCTCGGACTCTGGCCACAACCTCAAACGGACCAATGTATCGCGGACTCAGCTTGCCTCTGTGTCTGAATATGATAATTCCCTTCCACGGCGATACTTTCAACATCACAGGGTCCCAACTCTGAACTCGAGCTCAGTCAGACGACGATCGACATAATTCTTTTTCCAGCTTTGCGCAACTCTCATATGCTCTCGGATCACTACCACCTTGTCGCTTGTCTCATGCAACAACTCTGGCCCGCTAATGGGTCGCTCACCGACCTCACCCCAACACACAGGGGTTAGGCATTTGTGCCCGTATAACGCCTCAAACGGGCCCATCTTGATGGTGACGTGGTAGCTGTTGTTATACGCAAACTCAACTAACGACAAATGAATATCCCAACTACCACTGAAGTCGATCGCACATGCTTGTAGCATATCCTCGAGAATCTGATTCGTCCGCTCTGCCTGACCGTCTATCTGAGGTCGATACGCTGTACTCAGCTGCACACGGGTACCCAACTCTCGCTGAAAGCTCTGCCAGAATCTCGAAGAAAACCGCGTATCTCGATCAGATGTTAGCGACTTCGGAATGTCGTGCCTCGAAACCACCTCATTAATGTATAACCGAGATAACTGATCCATCGTAATGGTGTCGTGAACTGCCTAAAATGAGCACTCTTTGTCAATCGATCCACAATATCATTGCCTTAAACCGTGCGTGGAAGTCCAACGATAAAATCCATCGTGACATGATACCACTTCCACTCGGGGATCTCTAAAGGCTTTAGATGATCGTGAGGTTTCTGGTGCTCAGCTTTCACACGCAGACAAGTCATACACTCTTCGACATAACGGCCCACATCTCTTTTCATCCCATGCCACCGGTAGAAATCTCGATGTACATCTTGGTGCTCCCGGGGTGGATATTTAGCCTCAATCAATCGACTCATCCAGTATCAGCTGGCGAAGATTCCCAATTCTCGGAACCCAGACTCGGTCGTGAAACACATACAAACCCCTGCTATCTCTGCTCAGAGTCTCAATCTGCCCAGTCAACCACTCTCCCTTCATATTTTCAGCTCACAGACCCTCTAACTGGGCCAACCTCATACTCTCTATCAGGGTAGATGTAACCTCAAGTCTCGCCGCTCGAGAAACCACGGTATGGCCACACGCCTTGCGACTCAACGCATCTGCCACCACGATCGCTCTACGCGGGTGGTACTGGATCTCAAAGTCGTAGTCCTTCAATAGCTCCAAACTGCGCTGCTGCCTCATATTCAGATCATTCTGACTAAACAGATATTGAAGACTCTTATGATCTATATACACTACAAACCGTGACCCATACAAATAATGATGCCAGATCTTCAACACAAACACGATCCAATCTAACTCAAGGTCTTGCACAGTATGGTTCTCCTTGTACCAGACGCATCGCAGTACACAACGCAATCCTCGGTACCCTCTGGCAATGCTAACACTGGATCCTGACAAGACTGGGACTTCAACTCTCTAAACGCAAACTCTTTCTCATTGGACCACACGAAAGATACGAACTGCCGTGTCAATCTTGTCAATGGCATGGCAATCCTCGAGAAATCCTGAATGAAGCGACGATAGTCCCGGCTAAACCCAGAATGCTACGAATCTCAGGCACAGTCTTCGGCGGCTCCCAACTCATCACGGCCTCTATTTTCGCAGGATCCACTTTAATTCCCTCGGCACTCACCACATGCCGTAAAAACTGGACCTCACGCAACAAGAACTCACACTTGGAGAACTTCGCATATAGTCTCTCCTTATGCAGCACAGTCAAAATCTCTCACAGGTGCTGCTCGTGGTCCTCGGAATTCCTCAAATATATCAGGATGTCGTCGATGAACACAATCATGAACCGATTCAACGTGGATCTACACACCCTGTTCATCAAATCCATGAAAGCCGCAGTTGCGTTAGTCAAACCGAAGGGCATAACAAGAAACACATAGTGGTCGTATCGTGTTCAAAACGCAATCTTCGGAACATCCTCGTCTCTAACTCTTAACTGGTGGTAACCCGATCGCAAATCTTTCTTCGAGAAGAAACTCAAGCCCTGAAGCTGATCAAACAGATTGTCGATGCATGGAAGCGGATATCTATTCTTCACTATTACTTTGTTCAACTCCCTGTAGTCGATACACGTCCGCATAGTACCGTCCTTCTTCTTCACAAAGAGAACAGGTGCTCCTCACGGGGAGGAACTCAGACGGATGAACCCACGGTCCAAAAGCTCCTGAAGCTGTGACATCATCTCCAGCATCTCAGTGGGTGCCAACCTATAAGGCATCTTAGCTATAGGCACCGCTCCAGGGATAAGGTCTATACAGAATTTCGACCTGACGATCTGGAGGTAACCCAGACAACTCCTCTGGGAATACCTCAGGGAATTCTCTAATCACTGATATATCCTCTATGGTCTTCTTTTCCTTCCGAGCATCAACAACATAAGCCAAGAAGGTCTCACATCCCTTAGAAACATACCGTTGAGCTCTCCACATAGAAACTATACCAATCTCGCCTCTGCGCCGCTCACCATACACAACAACGAACCTACTGTCAGAAATGGATATACGGATCATCTTCTTCGCACACAAGATATCGGCATGCTTGGCTGTCATCCAATCCATACCCACTATCACATCAAAACTGCTAATCTCTATCGGTAGCAGATCAATCAAAAACGGATGCGCATCTATCTCTAAAACACAATCCCTGTAAACTCGGCCACTAAGGCTGTACTCCCATTCACTCTCTCAACAACCAATGGAATAGATAAAGCAGTAGAAGGCATAGAAAAGTACGCACAGAATATAACAGACACGTAAGAGCGATCTGCTCCAGAATTAAACAACATGCGAGCATTAAGCCCATTCAAGATGTACGTACAAGAAACCACATCTGTACACTCCCGGGCCTCCTCTGCAGTAGCCTGGAACACTTTACCACCACCTCTGGGAACTCTGTCGGGACGACTCGAGGATGCTAGCTCAGCTCTGGTCCCGCTGGTGCTCGCTCCCTGCACCGCCCATGGCGCCTCCAGACTATCTCTAGCAATATGTCCCGGCTTCCCGTAACGGAAGTGTTGGGTACAATTTATAATAGAGTTGTAAATAATTATTTGTAGTTGTTCAGGGGTTGGTTTGTAAATACTGTAGATGAAAGGTGTCAAAATAGAAGTTGGATACGGATTTGAGAGAATTGTCAAGCAAGAAAGCTTTCAAGAACTTCAATGTAATATTCTCTCATCTCAATCTAAGCATTCGATTTTATGTGATTGAATTGTTAATTGTTCATGTGAATTGTTTAACGTTCTATGAATTGCATGAAATATGAATTCACAATTGGTATCAGAGCTTAATGTGGCTGATTTTTGAGTAATTTTGAATGAATTAAAATATGAAATTTGAAAATTTGAAAAACACTGTTACATTTTTTTTGGTTCGAAAATCAGAAAATTCAAAATGGTTTTTGATGTTGTGGATGAAAGTGTTTGATTTTTGGATCGAGTGTAGAGTTTTTAAAGACGAATCTGAGGATTTAAGTGTCAAACACACAAACACTCAAATTTTAATTTTGATTTTTCTAAATTATTGAAAAAGTTTGTGTTCTTGAAGTTTTTGGTTTTTAATCGAAAATTGGATAAAGTTGTTTCACAAAAGTTGTTTCTGTGTGAAAAACGAATCTTCGTTGTTAATTTCAGATCAATTAGTGGATTTTTGTTGAAAATTGTGATTTTAAAATTGGTTTTTATAAGTATCTGTTCAAACTCGGACATAACTGATATTCAAGTTTTAATCGAGTTTTAAAAAAAGTGGTAATCGAGTTTCATCAAGTATCATTCAAGTTTATCACTTCATTGACCGAGTTGTATACTTCTTTGATCGAGTTTGGTCTTATTGTCATTCGAGTTTTATAACTCTTTCATCGAGTTTGGTTCTTTATGTTTCGAGTTTGTGACTTTATTATCCGAGTTTCACTTCTTTGTAATTCGAGTTGATTTCCATTTCATTCGAGTTTAACATAACTTCATTCGAGTTGCACATCATATCATTCGTATTTGATACTTCATCATTCGAGTTTGATCATTTATAGTTCGAGTTTCATCTTTCCTTGATCGAGTTTCAACCTTAGTAATCCGAGTTTGGTCATTACATATTCGAGTTTCATCCTATATCATTCGAGTTTCATAAATCATCATTCGAGTTTTGATTGTTTGACCTCAGCTACTTAAATTGGTCATAACTTTTGATTGGAACATCGTTAGAAGGCCTACCATATGTCAAATCGAAGCTTAAACAGAGATCTACAATTTCAAGAACCGGTTCAGTATATTTTCGAGGCCCAAATCCACTCCAGAAAAAAGTTACGGGAAATTTTCTGCAGAAATGCTGTAAATTCTACGTCAAAAAGTCAAACTCTGAGCTGTTTTTCAACAAGTCATCATTCACAAATTCATCTTTCAGTGTTCCTAGAGTTTCTTCAGATATCACTCATCAATTTTCCATAAAAGATCTTGGATGATTCAATTTCAAGCAATTCAAAATGGCATATGAACATTTTTCAAAATCTGAGCTGATTGAAAAACTTACTGAATCTGAAAAGATTCGTAAGAACAATTGTGACATTCTTATTCAGTTAAATACTGATTGTAAGGTCTACCACTGACAGATCTATCTAGACGCGGATCCGTTAACGAGTGCGGAATCCTCGTTGACGGTCAGACGGACAACTCTCAACCAACGGAAACACGGAGACTATTAGACGCTGAACGAACGACACACGAACGATCCTACGTACTAATTCTCTCCGAAACGGGACTCACCTAGCTGATAAACTCGAGATCGCCTATTGCTTAATTCCTCACGAATTCTGCCAAAGGTCTGCTAATGATTCGAGTCTATCCCTAATTATAGGCCCTGATTCGAGTCTGTTGTGGGCCAACCTCGAATCTGGCCTAAGGCCTCATTCGAATCTGTCCATCTGACAGATTCGAATCTAGCCTATTCGAATCTAAGGACTCATTCGAATCTATCACAGATTCGAATGTATCCTTTTATGCAATTCGAATCTAACCTATACACTTAAACACTTACGTGATGAAACTTATGTTTTAACTTATGCTTGACATACTCTTTGACTTTTATGTTTGAACTTCTTGTAATATGTACATCAAGTTCAAACACACAATCAATAACCGACAAACACATATTAAACATATATATCAATAACACTTGTTAATATTCAGAATATTACTTAAATCATAACGCAGATCGTTTAGACTGCTATCGTCACACAGGGTGTACCAACAGACTCCCCCTTGACGATAGCTTCTAATTATTTACATTATATCAAATTTAAGTACTAGAGCTATAGACGCTACTACCTGCATATAACCCTGCATCTATACAAACTTTAACTACCTTTTGGAACTTCCTGGCTTCAGATCTCCATGGTTCAGTGAAGAATATAGGCTGATCGTGAAGCTTCTTCAGGTCGTCCTTAGATAGGTTTATCAAATGTAGTGGGTCGTATACCTTCAAAATTACCTGCTCGTCTTGATCCTCCATTATAGCTTCAGCAGTATCAATCTCCAGGTACCACCACTTCATGTTGCTCAAAACATTTTGTGGCATTGGCTTTATTGGCACTCTTTTCAAGCATTTGACTGGCTTGTAGATCATTCTAGCCCAAGGTCTTCCAGTATGAGGATCTATTCTTGATCCATCCTCGACCCTCTTGCCTGATCTCGGCTTAAGCCTCTCAAATTTGCCTGATCGCCCTTCTTTCCTTATGATTCTTTCAATAACGTTTGCGTAAGGATCATCTCCAATATTAATAAGCTCCTTCCAGGCTAACTCTTTAACTTCAATCTTGGGCAAAGAATTAAAAGCTTTCAGTGTCCGCCTCAAGTATTGAAGTCCATCTCTTCTTTTCAAAATGAACAGCTGCAGTTCTCTGTCAAAGAACCAGCTAATAATGCCTCCTGAGAAGTTCCCAGCACCTGGAACTCTCATCTTCTTCTTCATCTTCAAACTCTCTTTCTTTTCCTCTTTCTTGAACCAAAGATTGATCAAGTCAGTCCTAGATGGCTCCATCTCGGCCTCTTCAAGTTCATTATCCTCGACTGAGGCTACTTTGATATAGTCAATGTCAATCACATTATGATTTTGTCCTTCATATAGCTCCGTTACTGGTTGTGAATTGACAATAACTTCATTGACTTGATCGTCTTCATCCTCTATCACTTCGTCGTCAGATTTCCAGTCCGCGACATCATCTGGAATAAATTCCCCTTCCTCCAACTCTTCCATTTCATCTTCAAAATCAAACTCCATCAGCTCTTCTTCAATATCTTTCAGCGCATCGATCATGTCGCTGTCTAAATTCCTTGAAGAACTAGCCTCTCCTCTTTCACCTTCTGCTTGACTTGGCTCCCCCTGAGATTGAGCAGCCTGAGCAGTAGAAAAATCTACTGGCTCATCCTGTCTTTGAGAGCTGGGATCATTGCCTTGATTATCATCTTCATCATCGTCCCTCCGCCTCTGTACTTCTTGATCACGACACGACGTCTCCCCCTGAGCCTGAAGGTTTTTCATTAACTGCTCAATGAGGGACCTCATTGCTCGGATCTCGGATGACTGATCAGTGACAAAAGATTTAAGCTCAGTGTTTTCATCTCTTACACCTTCAATAATCATTCTCAACTCAGCATTCTCCTTATCCAGATTAGCGTTATGCTCTTGGAGTTCACCAACTGCTTTAGTGAGAGTTATAATTTGAACGTGCTGAAAATCTACTCGACTCTTCAGCTGCAGAAATCTTTGATTTTCATTGTATGCTTCTGGCATAGATGGAATGGACTGAAGGGGAGAAGGATTGAATGGTGGCGGAATGTAGGGTTCGTGTTGCTGAGGTGGCGGTGATGGTGAATCTGTGGTTGGTGCTTGGGTTTGGGCTTGAGAGGTTTCTGGTTGTGCTTCCGAGGTTGAAGACGACCCTTGCATAAATCTATGACGTTTTGCGCGTGGCCTCGTCACTAACGTAGCAATCTCTTCTTCTTCATAATCGGACTCCTCCAATTCCCTGGTCTCTCTCCTCCTCGAACCACCTTGATTGACAATCAATCTAGAACCATAAGTCTCAAAACAACTTCCAGTTTCGGTAGTTACCACCTCATGAACTTCATCTGATTCGGTTTCAGATTCCGAAGATGTCAATCCTGCCTCAGCCCCCTCTGGCTCATATTCGTCAACATCACGAAATATATCATCATTATCTCCAGGCGGACTCAGCAGCTCATCCACCAATGCTGCTGCAACATCTTCATTGGCATGCGGCCCTGCCTCCCAAATCTCATTAAGTGTCTGTGTTAGGTGGTCAGCTTCTCTCACAACATTTGAAGGCCCTGCTTCATGAATATCTGAGGGCTCAGCTTCATGACCAGTCGAAGTCCCTGCTTCTTCTACTTCTGGTTGTTGGTTTGATGACGGCCTGATTGCCGGGATTTGACTCGCTGCTGGTTGCTGTTGTCGTCTCGGATCACGCGGCCGCTGTGGACGTTGCTGTCGCTGTTGTTGTTGTTGTTGGACATCAACTACTCCTGCCCAGTTGGCATCATTCGGAGCTTGAAATTCCCTGTCCAGAATTGCACCAAAAAGTGGACGTGCCTCCGGAACGGCTAACCTTCCTCGGTGTGAGGAACAGTCAGAATAGATACGCTTCTCTATAACATTGACGGTCAATGCATCATCAGATTGTGGCAGCTCAGGCAAGAAGTGCCTTATCAACATCATCACAAACCTCGGATACAAAAGGAACTTTTCTCTCTCAGGAGCCGTGATTTGATGGATAAATTCCGAGAAAATCAGCTGCGAGAAACTAAACTTCTTATTGTATACCATCGCGATCATTGCTGATTGGATTTTTGATACTATATAATCAAAACCAGCTTTCTTAGGCGCAAAACAGATCATAAACACATGGACCAAGAAACGCCATTGGCCTATCAACCCGCTCTTCATATATGAAGATTTTGTAACGTCCAAGCTGTATCCCATTCTCAAAAAAGCTGCTTGCCTAATACTTAAAGGAAAGTCTGTAGGCCCGTCTTCTTGTTCTAGGGACCCCAACTGCAGGACTTGTCTCAAAATATCAGCGGAGAAAACCAAAGGTTGTCCGGCAATTCTAGTTCTTAACACTGTCGGGGTGACAGTGCAGTCCACCTGCAAGTGATCGTAAAATTGACGCACATAGGATATCACAATCGGAATGTTTTCATACAGCACATAACTTATCCTAGATTCCGCCAGAAAATCCAAAACTTCTCGAAATCCCTGCGCCTCAGGGATGTTATGGGCAGGATTCAGTACCATATTGTGCTTGGGAACAAAAGCACGAAGCGCCATATCTGCACAATACATAAAATTGTTAGACTTATTAAAAATCAATAAACTTGTTTAAATTCAAATTTGTTTTATTTTGTATTTGATTAAATACAAAATCTAACACAATTAAATTTCCACAAGTTTAATAAAATTTAAATTCAACAAAATAAATGAAATACAGATTCGAGAGTAACAGATTCGAATAAACCCTAGTCGAATCTGATGAACAGATTCGAATATCTGGTCATCTCGAATCTATTGATAGATTCGAGAAACCCATGTCCATTATCAGATTCGAAACCCCGTCGGACCTTATTTCAACAAAAATCAACAATTTTAACCATTTTGAACGTAGCAAATCACATACATTAGTTCAACTAGGTTCTAATTATAGATTTATGCTTTTAATTTGATCTTTTATTAGTCCAAACTTGGTAATTTTGCAAAAACCCTATTTTGACCTATAAAACATCAAAATGTGATGTTTAAGTCCAAATTTGTGTATTAAACCACCAAAATCTTGTACAATCATGTTACTTATACCTAGATTTGAAGGTAGAATCGAACACAAAAGCTTTAGAATCGACGAAATGTCGTTTAGTGGAAATACGATAGACTCGAGATTAGATTCGAGATCGCCAGAACAGATTCGAGAAATCAGATTCGAGAACAGTGAGAAGTAAATGCTTTCACTGTGGACCTTTATATACTAACTACCTTCGAGTCTATGCAATTTCGAGTCTACTGACAGAT
>JAANYP010002052.1:0-39177 GCA_020465985.1 Centrapalus pauciflorus | reverse complement strand
CAGTTCAGGGAATCAAAGATCAGGGAATCAGTGTTCAGTGGCTGGTTTACTTGCTAATGTGGGGTCTAACAGACAGTTAGATGGCACATATGATTGGAGTACACATCCAGAGACTAATGCTAGAGCCTTCATGGCTGAAGTCACAGAGACTGGAAGTACGGGAGCAGAAGAGGAAGAGAAAGAGGATACACAGTTTTCTGATTCAGAACCTTTGGTGATGGAAATTGCTGAGGAGCTAACTACGCTGGAGTTTGCAGCTCAGATGGCCAATATCAAATCTGATCGGAAACAGGTAATTCTAAACTCTTCTACTTTTCATGATTTATGTGCTTTATGTACTACTTTGAATGATAAATTGAGTTTAGTACTAGAAACATATTCATCTATGACTGCTCAAATTCAATCCTTAAAATCAGATAATGCTAATTTATTAGACATTAAGGAAGATCTTCAGGCCAAACTGAGAAATGATGCTCAAGATTTACTAGTTCTGAATGACAAATTGATTGAACAAAGTGTCAGGAATGAACTACTTTATGAGCATGTAGAGTCACTGACCAAAGAGATCTCTCTTAGAGATAAGGAATTAGCTGAGTCTAGTACTAAGGTTGATGAGGCCAATAGCAATCTTGTACCTACTGCTCAGGATGAGACCAATGATATGGTTGACTCAGAGGTAGTCAGGGTAACTGAGTCCTATGAAGTATCTTCAATTACTCCTCAGGTTAGACAAACAGTACAATGTCTTCAGTCTAGTTGTAATTCAAACCTAGATGAGGAAAATACTGTAAGCAATGTTAACAAAGGGGAGTTAAAACAAGCTATTGATACAGAAAATCAGGGCATTAGTAAGACACCAAGGTCAAAGAGTGCCTATAAGAAATCTATTGACAAGATGTCTTGCTTTAAGTGTCATGAGAAAGGACATGTTGTTTCAGGTTGTCCCTACAAAAAGTCAGAGTCTTCATTAAACATAGGGAAACAAGAGCAGCAAATCTTAAAAACAATGCCTAGTGATGCGAGCGGGAGTAGTTCTCGAGTTTCTGAGAAGAACTCCGTTGAGGTGTCACGTATAGGTAGTTGTCAATCATCGGTGTTTCTTAGACAAAATGACGGACTGAGGATTAATTCCCCGAATAGATCTCCTAGTCGATCAATGTCTGGCCCCCATACCATTATTAGGAAAAATTCACCTAAGAGGAGTCACACTCTCGTTAGGTCTAATTCTCCTAATAAGCATATGACACAAGGTAGAGCCCGGAATTATGAGACTGAAATGTACTATAACAGAAATTATTCAAGGGCTGAACCGAAAAGACCAATACAAAGGTCGAGAATGGATGTTAATCATTCAGCTTCACAACAGGTTTTCAATCAAAAACCCAAGTCACCTGAAAGGAGAGATGGGTATTTGAAAGAATTCAAGTTTGTGGATGAGGATGGTATTACCAAGTCAGTCATGGCTTGGGTTCCCCGTGATAACTAACTTTTCTTGTTTAGTGTGCAGGAGTTAGCTACAGATCCTAATGACAAATGGTTTATGGATAGTGGTTTCTCTTGATACAGGACAGGGGTACAAAAGACGAAACACCAGGTATGCTTTCTGGGTCCTTAGACCAAAGTGAGAAGTTATCAGGGAAACATGTAAGGTGTGTCAGTTGTGTCAGTCTGTATAAACAATGCGAATCTAGTCACAAAAGCATTTGTTAGTTCATGCTTTGGGTTGTTAGTTCAACTGAATGGCATGTGTAATCCAAAGTAACTTGACCTTAGGCTATTTTATTTCTTTTTATAGTAAGTTACTAAGTTACTTTATTAGCTTATTATTATTTATGAAAATCAAAATAAACAAAAAAAAAAAAGAGAGAAAATTACAAAAATAAAAAAAAAAGAGAATATCAGAAAAAGAGTTAAGTCTTAGATGCATAGGTTCAAAGTGACGAAAATTAGCACCGTCGTTACAGACTCTAAATATTTAGGCTTTCACACATAATGCAACTAAATCCTAAGTGTTATACTTTATTTAGTTTGATGTGTTGGTAGACATAATACATATAGGGAATCTCAAGGCTAATAAAATATTCTAGAAAAAGTCAAGCGTGTCACTAACCTAGATGTACGACCAATCGGTCTTAATTTTTATGTACAAGACATACAAACATTGAGTCTAAATGAGGTATGCGAACTTTCTGGGGATGTATGGCAACATCAAATACATCTAAAATGGAAAGAATAGAAATATCATATGTAACTGAGAGTCGAAAACATGCAACTCTGTTGTACGTAAGTACAGACCTGTTGTCTCTGTTTAGATTCGGGTTAGCAGACATGTCGCTTTGTTGTACGTCAGTACAGACCTGTCACCGCTATCTGCTAACTTTAAAAATAAACCTTAAGTCGAACTAAGACACTTTATTGTATGAGAATACAGACCTGTGTCCGATGTTTGTCTTTTAAAGAAAGTTTGCAAATACCAACAAGTTAGAATTTTTGTCTGTGTGCCTTGATCATAAAAGTATGTCTATGTCTGAGTCACGTAAGATAATTTCCTGATAAATAAAAAGGCCAAGGGATATTCCGAAATGTAGAATGTTTAACAGGGTAAAATACCAACAATCGGCTAAATAGGTATGTCACAACGAACAATCAAAGGAATCAAAAATTCCTACGTGTGAAAGTTTAAGTACTGAAAGTTAGTATCAGACATCGCTATCTGATTGAATCTTTCTTTGACTATTCTCGCCAAAAATATACTATGTAGTGTAGGTTAGAGTAGCTTAAGTTTAAAATTAATTTTATTTTATTTTATTTTATTTTTATCTTCAGTAGGATAAAGGTCAAAGTTTCTAAGGATGCATGATTGGTTGAATAAACAAATATTGCGTGAAAATCTGTTGCTTAGTGTGATTGGTTCTGCAAAAGTTGTAAACCTCCATTACATGGAAAAGTTGTAAAAGTTGAATTTTATTCAAAGATTTTCAAAATTTTCATTTAAGTGTTGAAAAAGTTGAAAATTGTTCAAAGTTTTTCAAATCTTAAGAGGTTGGTAGAGAGTGGAGAAATCGTAGAGAGTGGAGAAATCGTAGAGAAGCTGTCCTTCGAAAAAGATAAGTCAAAGAAGATAGCTCGAATAGTGAGCGGGCAGATCTTTCAAGACAGTAGTGAGCTGGCAGATCTTTCAAATATTGGCTCTCACTGCTGATCCTCAGGGGGAGTCAGTGATCGTAGCTACTGACAATAGGAAAGACAAGGATTCAGAGACAACTGAAGTTACTGAAGACATGGTCTGACCGGAGCATTGTCAGAGTAATTGAAGATGACTTAGAACTTTTTCCGAAGTGTTATGAATGCATCACTCGATGAAGGTGTTATGAATGATGATCAGAATGGGATAGATCTAGAGATGCAGAAGACTGCTCTAAATGATGAATCAGATTCTGAAGTTAGAAGTGACTGATTTTACCTTAGAAGGACTGTATAATCTAGGAAGACAATTCTGGGCTGAGGTGTTTGCAAAAACTGTCAGAAGAAAGGGTCGTACTGCAGATTTAAGAGGTTAGTCTAAGAGGTATTAGAAGCGCTGTGGTTCAAAGGAACGTGGACTAAGTTAGAGAAGCGATTCAGAATCATCAGTCATGGATAACGAGGAGAAAGGGTGATCTCGACACTCATTGTCATTAAAGCAAATAGTCTATCAAGATCAATGAACAAAATCTAGAAGCTATCGTCAAGGGGGAGTCTGTTGGTACATTCAGTGTGACGACAGCAGTCTAGTTTTGTTATTGATAAGACAAGTTCTTAGGTGATTTTAGAATACAAGGCTTGGCATTCGAATCTGTGATAGATTCGAATGTAGCCATAGATTCGAATTGTTTAAGGCTTGGGATTCGAATCTGTGATAGATTCGAGTCTAGCCTTAGATTCGAATGGGCTAGATTCGAGTCTGTCAGATGGACAGATTCGAATGGGCCTTAGGCCAGATTCGAGGTTGGCCCACAACAGACTCGAATCAGGGTCTATAATTAGGGATAGACTCGAATGATTAGCAGACCTTTGGCAGAATTCGTGAGGAATTAAGCAATAGGCGATCTCGAGTTTATCAGCTAGGTGAGTCCCATTTCGGAGAGAATTAGTACGTAGGATCGTTCGTGAGTCGTTCGTTCAGCGTCTAATAGTCTCCGTGTTTCCGTTGGTTGAGAGTTGTCCGTCTAACCGTCAACGAGGATTCCGCACTCGTTAACGGGTCCGCGTCTAGATAGATCTGTCAGTGGTAGACCTTACAATTTAGTTTTGGCAAGGCTATGTCACCATGTGATTGTATGTTTTTATTTCTTTATGCTTTGTTTATATCTGTGTGGTTGTGGTGACAAAGTATTTAAAAGGAAGTTTAAATTGGAAACTTTAACTATTTTGTCAAGTGTTAGATATGGCATTTTTTATGAAATTAGTTTTTCAAAATAAAAAGAGATTATTTTTAAAATGTCATATGATCAAAGAGTTGAAAATCTTAAAACTGGTACATTAACTGGACTGTTTACCAGAATAGTTGGTGTCTAGGACAGTCTCGCTCGGACTGTGGAATTTCCGAGAGGTTTATAATTGAAAGGATCCTGCCCGCTGACTAACCTGATTGGCCACTAGTTCTTGGTAAGAGACTAGTTATAAACCCAAATTAAAAATCTGACACAACACACCGTTCATATAATGACACTCACGGTGACCGGTCGTCGTAACTAGGTTCAGCCTTCGTTGGGTGCTTACGCCGCAAAC
Organism: Centrapalus pauciflorus; assembly: GCA_020465985.1. Lineage (NCBI taxonomy): Eukaryota > Viridiplantae > Streptophyta > Magnoliopsida > Asterales > Asteraceae > Centrapalus > Centrapalus pauciflorus. The sequence goes on along the minus strand of JAANYP010002052.1, from coordinate 34,407 downwards.
TCGGAGAGCTGTGAGGTGAGCATTGCAGATCCTAAGTGAGACTTGGGTCAGTGACTTGCAGTTGTTATATGGTGTGTGTCAGTGGTGGTTCCTCAGTAAGACTGTTGCCAAATGTGTGGATGAGATTAAACATAATCAATTTAAAAAATTGGAAATCTCATAAGATCTAAGAGTTGCAAGGGAGTTGTAATTGGTAATAAGTTGCCTGCCTGAGTAGCTTATTCATGTAGGTTCAGCCTCCGTTGGGTGCATGAATAAGTAAAATGGTTCTTAGGATTAATAAATCATTTTCTAAATTTTGGGTTATTGGTTTATTAACGGTTAATCAAATACTAATTTTTTTTAAAAATGTTTTAGATGGTTGAAAGAGGCAAAGGTAGAAACGGTTTAAATAATAACAACAACAATGACAATAAAAACAACAACAATAATGATAACGTCAAATCTCTCTCCTCAATATCCTCCTATTGAAAATCCTCCCTACAAGCGCAAAATTGCTACTTTGAGGACCATTCGGGAAATGGAAAGCTCAAAAGAAGCAATTCCCTGAATTGGGAATAACATCTGACTAATGTTCTGAGTACAGAGCGAAAGTCATATGTTCTGGAAAGGGCATCAGGACCTGATCCTGCAAAGACTGCTACAGTTGAGGAGAGAAATCTCCACAAGAAGCACTCTGAGGATTCGGTCGATGTTGGTTGTCTAATGCTAGTGACCATGACATCTTAGCTACAGACTAACCTTATGGATGTCCCAGCTTACCAGATGTATCGCTGGCTAAAGGATATGTTCTAGACTCAGGCTCGGACTGAGAAACATATACGACTAGGGCTCTGAGCTCCTGCAGAATGGCAGAATGAACAACTGTTAGACCCCATGCGCTGAAGATGAAAGGTAATCTGGATCATCTTTGCAGACTTGGGTATCCCGAGACACAAGAGATGGCCATAGATCTAATTCTCAATTCCTTATTGAAGGGATTTAAGCAATTTGTAATTTATTACAATATGCGTGGAGAAGATGATTAGTGGGTTGCATCAGATGCTCCAGAATGATGAGGGAATGATCAAGGAGAGAAGATTTGGAAAGGGACGGAGGGGAAAGCAAGTTCCCAAGCCGGAGGTTAAAGCTAAGGAGTAGCTAAAACCTAAGACCAGAAAAGTCATATCCAAGGATAACAAATTCTTTGTGTGCTAGGAAACTGGGCACTGGGAAATGAATTGTCCCAAGTACTTGGAAAGGGTCAGGGTTGACCGCACTGACACTTCGGATATCTGAATCATTCACTTCTATTTGTTCTTGGATATGTGATACACAATTGAATAAAGTTTTATGCATAATGTCTGTGATGACTAAAATGAAGTGAAAAGAGATGACAGATTCAGTGGAAGCATAGAGACATCTTGGAGAAGACTTTGCTGGACACTATTTTCCATGTCATCAATAGTTTAATCATGGTGTAGTAAACAATTTTGTAGTTGAATTTCTTGCAAGTATTTTTTGGGCAAATAAAGAAATATTTTTGGAGTTAAAAAGTTATTGCTTGAAATTCCTATTGTTTAAGATTACTATATCATGATTATAGACTATTGATTCAAGAGGAACTTGAATAGTAACTTGTCAATAGAGATTGGACAAGCTAGTAGTCATATTCAGATAAAAAGGGTTAACTATGTTGTTGTATATATTGTTCAAGTGTTCAAAATGCAGTTTCATTAAACTTGTTAATTCTTGAAAGTTAGTTCAAGAGATTATATGAGTTGGATAGTCATCCGTAATTATATAGATGAAACTAATAAAATGTAAAAGAGTTACATGGAGGTTAATTCACTTAACTTGTCAGAAACATTTGAAAACTTGATAAGTCAGGATTGTTTAGAAAAGAAGTAATCGCATTTTATAAAATTATATGTGAAATGTATACAACTTGTGTGATGGTTAGTCAAGTAATAGCCTTTGACTTGTTTAATCACTCGTCGGCAAACTTGACGGAACACCACAACAAAATGTTGTCGATAACTAGGTTCTGATGGTTATGGATACATATCACAAATGTTGAACACAATGTTATTAAAGATATCTTGTTAAGATATAGATAAACCACATACTGTCAGATTCAAGACTAAACATCTAAGCGTATCACTAGTAGCAATTAATCTGAATTGCTAGAGCTCCTAAATTTTAATCCTGGTGTCTTTATGAGTGATTTACCAGTTCTCTAAAGATAATGGATAGAAATTTGTAAGGAGATTCAGAATGCATCTGAATAATATTACAAGAACTTGTAATAAAGAACTAGGGTAATTTTTCAAAGATAAACGGTAATGGAAGTTAGGGCTAAAGTCGTACAATAGCATTATACTTTTTAAGCTGTATCGATATAGTACGCGTACTTTTTATATTGTTAATATGATACCTTTACTTTTTATGACCGGTTATTTCGTCTAGCTTTCCGCAGTTGTGGGAAAATCGTCGGTACGAACTTGTTCACCGTTGGATCTATGTGAAATTTGAGGAGAAGCTTCACAACACATAGTTCTTCGATCTGGACGGTGGAGATCGTCATTGGAGATTTCTACAAAGGTCTGTAGGTGTTTGAAGTTGGCTATGTCATGTGATTTCTTCTACCAGGTTATCACAAGGACGAGAGAGTGTATTTGATGCCTCAATTATGAAAATTTGAACATTAATAAAAAGAGGAATTCTACTCTTAACAGGTATATCCAGTATCCGGTTACGAAAGGTATCATATTGGCATGAAAAAATGTAGTACACGTATCAAATTTGAACGATTCAGAAAGTACACGTGTAATATGAATAATTAAAATAGTACACGTACTATATCGATACATTTTAAAAAGTACACAACTATTCTACGACTTTAACCCTGGAAGTTAAGTCAGTTAACTAGAGAACACTCTCACAAAGATCATATCTGAAATTAATTTTTCGATAGATCGTGTTACCATTACATTTGATAAACGAACAGTAGCATTAAATTGATGGAAGTCATGTTGTATTTATTGAGATAAAGGAGATCAACGTGATATCTTTAATTTCGTTCTATTTTGCATGTTTTAGAAATCCAAGAATAAAATTGAAGTTATTCTAAAATTATTTCATAGCTGCTTGTTGTCGTGGGAACCACAACGAGAATAAAAAGGCTACTGTGGTTTTTGGTTGATATTCATGGGTGATGAATATAGCAAAGGTTGGACCAAATTCACAGGTATTTGTTGCGAACAAATATTGGATTGACCCACCGATTTAGACCACTTTGTGGATCATAGTCATGAGTCGTCTCAAAAAGGTAATCTTTAGTACTTGAGATGTCTACGTACTTTAGTGTGGGTGCTGCTGTACACTTGGCCTAACCTAACGTCATTCGTAACTGGGTGATCATAACGGTTCGAGGCTGGTTGCAGTGGGAGTCGTGCTGTAGGCCTAGATAGTCAATATGAGATTTGCACCTTCTTTTAACTAATAACAGATATTTTTGGACCCCTCGGCGATCGATACTGACAGAAATGCATGGCCGTGCTCGGACAGAACTGATGTGTTCTAATCTGTCTGTTACAGTTTAATATGAGATCAAGGAGTCAAGAAACATAATCTGTTTGCTATGGTTGATCTAATCCATGCCTAGCTTTCACATTGAAATATCGCGATGCATGAGATATAACCTAAGTTTCTTTTTGGAAGGCTTTTTCAACAAGAATGCCCGAATGAGAGTCAGAGTTTTTATGACCTTGGTTGCCTAAAGTGTCTAGCCATGACCTCCTTTAGGCTCATGCTGCAGGACAGTATGTCGTCTTACACAAGTGGGAGTATGTTAGTACATGGTGTGTAAAGAAGACATTACTACTGCATCATGACTGATTTCATAAAACACTTGAGGGTCACACCGATGAGCACAACTGAGCAGATCCAATTAAACTATTGAATAAATAATATTGGATATTCTTTACGACACGAAATGATCATTGAGATTAAATTAATAGATGATTAGTTATATCTTAGTGTACGGGGACTAAAAGTGCAATATTAGATATTGTAGTGATTTAATTGTTATTGGATGATAATTAAATAATTATTATCTAGTCTTTTATTTATTATTGGATATTAAATAAAAGATGTATTTATTTGATATGATATTATCATCTAGTTATTAGATAATTAGATGGATAATCATAAACAAATAAATAAGGGGTAATTACAAATTATCTGGTCATTTATATATTATTAGATAATATATAAAATATTAATATTACTTAATGAATATATAATTATAGAGATAATTATATAAAGTTTAAATAATAAAGATAATTATTAAGATATATATTATATTATTATATTAGAGTTTAATTGAAACTAAAACTGGTGTGTGTGTGGTGTTCAAAAGTGGCTGTATCAAACACTTACACTTTTGTGTGTGGTTTTCCCGTTCTTCGTGTGTTTGATTGCATACCTGGCGCCGCTCGATCGTGTCATCATCGGTGGATACGAAAGCATCTCATTCGTGCATTCTTGTCATCGAATGCAAATGTATGATTAAAATATGCTTTCACAATTTACTTATCCTATGTATACTTGATGATCCGTGTACGGAGTTCGTGATTTTAAAAAAAACTTCCGTTGTGCGTTAATTCGATTAATGTTTATGTTTTTTTGAAAAACGATACGAATTCTAACAGATTTGATTTGATATTATTAATATATAATTCTAGTAAATGACATGACAATTTGTAAAAGGGGAAATTGCGCAAAAAACCCCTAAGTTGGATATTTTTGCGATTAAAACCTCCAACCATTTTTCATTACACAAAAAACCTCCAACCGGTTAAAATTTTTAAAATTTGGGTTTTTTTTTCAAAAAATCTGACTAAACCGGTTGCAACTTGATTACATGTAAAACTTTTTGAATAGATTTTTGCGTAACAAACCCCCAACTTGTTTAGTTTGTTCCAATTAAAACCCCAAATCATTTTTTATCGGATAAAAAACTTCCAACCAACAAAAAAAAAATTAAAAATGAGTTTTCTAAACCGATTGCATTTGTGTGACATGGATATTTATTAAAATTTTATTTATTAAACAAAGAATTCGTTTTCCAATGAAACCTCCACTATCTAGGCTCTAGCGAACCTCACTGCTCTGGTTGATCATATTCAAAAGCTAAAATGGAACATAAATAAACAAAATTGAACATAAAACTAAACTTAAAAATGCAACTCGTAAACACAAAACGAAATTGAATTCATCGCACAATTCAAGTTGAAATTCAAGATTAAGCGGAAAAAGTTAATCAAACATACATACATAAAATAAACAGCATTGAACATAAAAAGGATATTGAGTAATCGGAGTTGCCGGAGGTAGAGGAGAAGAGAATAGGTAAATATGATCGTTTGTTAGAGGTGACAAAAAAAAGTTAAGGGTTTTAATCGAAAAAGTCACCAACTTCGGGGTTTTTTATGCAAAAATTCAGTTTAAGAATTATACATGTAGTAGGTGCCACATAAGTCGGGTTTGCCATGTGGACGCCACGTGTGTGCCATGTAAGCATAGCAAACTATTATAACTGGTAGCGTCCTAATTTCAGAAGATTTTACGGTTAGAGGTTTTTTGTGCAATAAAAAATTGTTAGAGATTTTAATCACAAAAAATGGTCAAACTTTAGGGTTTTTTGCGCAAATTTCTATTTGTAAAAATGACAAGTGGCAAATTAAATAAGAAAATAACAACTGTCAAATTAAAGGAGAATATGACAAGTGACAATTTTTTTTACTCTTTTAATAGTATAGATTAATCTCACCTTTTCATTACCCAAAATCTTCAACCGACTAAACCTTATCAAAACGAAGTTTTTTTTCAAAAGAAATGACTTGCAACCAATATACTGACCAACCATCACTCTCGAACGAAAATTCTTTTCGACGAACTCATTTGTCTGATGAATTCCATCTCCTGTAACTAAATTATATAGAAAAATCCAAAGATTATAAATAGGGGTGTTCAAAAAAATCTGAATCCGAGCATACGAAACAAAAATCCAAAAATCTGATCCGAAACTATCCGAAATTTCGGATATCTGGATTTTCGGATATCCGAAAATCGGATATCCGAAATTTCGGATTCGGATAGTAAAATTTTAGATTTTCGGATATTCGGATAATCCGATATCCGAAAATCCAAAAAAAAAAAAATTTTTAAACTTTTTTTTATATATTTAGTATTGATTATTTACATAATATTGAGTGTTTATTATTATTCTAATGTATATTTTTGAGTTTTATATTAGTTTTAATTTTATTAACTTATATTTTTATAGATTTTAGTTTTTTTATATTTTTTTAGTCGTTTTGAGTAAAATAATTCCGGATACATTTAGTTTGTGATATATTTATTTTTAATATCTATTTGGATATATGAATTTGTATTTTATATATTTAAATATTTGATTTAATTTTTAAAAAAATTAAAAAATATGAATTTTTGGATATTTTTTCGGATATTCGGATAGCAAAATTTACTATCCGAAATTCCGGATCCGATTCGGATATCCGGTTTTGAACACCCCTAATTATAAAGATTAATAAGACGATACATAAAGTGATGAACACGACACATGAATTCAAACCCAAAAAACAACAAATCACATCTCGAGTAACCTAAACTATGTACAGAGCTCAACTTCAAATCAACAAATCTGACTTCACACAATCAAACAAGAATAGACATCAACTAATGAACAACTAACTAACACACAATCGACGTGTTTTTTGTTGATTTATTTTTTATTGAATGTGTATTATTGATTCATGGTTTAATATTTTTTGTTGATTTCTTTGTTCAAATTTGTATTTTTTTCGTTGGAATTTACTTTTTGGGCAAAATTATGGTGGTCAACGCCAACGGTGACTTATTGACGGCGGCTAGTGTTGGAATTAGTGTCCAAGTCACAATTATTTGTAAACATATTGTTATCAGGTTGGATCCTTTTTGGGTGCATGCAATGAATTGTAAAGAGAAGATGATTAACTTAAATATATAATGTTAATTAGTTTGTTAATTTATTATGTTTAATAAATTAATTAGAAACTAAATAATTGATTATATTTGATTAATGGGTTAGTTTGTTAATTTATTAATAGTTAGTAAATTAGCCGGAAGCTAATAGAATTAATTGAGGACTTACATGGGCTAAACTGCAATTAGTTGATAGTCAACAGGGCACCCCCTAAACCCTAATAAGGGGGGCCGGTCACCAATCCATCTCACGTGGATTTGGGATAAAAAATTTGTAGGTTTCTAAAACCTATAAATAGGCAGCCCCTATCTGCTTCATTCCTCGCTCATTTAATTCTAAGTTCTCTAACGATCACAAGGGATACCAGTTTTTGGGACTCTGAGATCTGATCTTAGAAAAGTTATAAATATCTTTTCTTTTGTTCATTGGGTGTGAACAACTAGAGGCGATCTTCCTTTAGACGCATGTTGCTCGATTCAGAGGCTGTCCGTGCAATCGTTCTTCGTGGAGAAAATTGCGAATTTTCTCAAGGTTAGTTTTTCTTATTCATCTCTTTATTTTAAATAATTAGTTGCTTAGCTTGTTTGGTTAGATCCTTAAGGTTTTATATTCTTGCATAGTTAGGTTATTTAATTTTCTGCAAAGTTTTAATTTAACCTAGCAAGGGTATAGGAAACCCAACAGTGGTATCAGAGAGGTTAACCTAACAAGCTTTGCACTAATTTTGAGATGATAATCTTATTCTTAAATTTTGAAATTTGTTTTGGTTCATTTTCGGAATTTTGATTTAATTTTAATGGTGTTTTTAATTTTAAATTAAATTGTTTAAACTTAAAATTAATTTTTAAATATTAAATAAATCCGAAAAATTAATTAATTTTTTGAAATTTTTGGAGTAAAATTCATTTTTTTGATAATTATTTAATTTTTAAAATAGTTTTTAAATATTAAATTAATTGTCTAAATTTTGAAAATTGTTTTTCATATTTATCTTCAAATTTTCAGATTTTTAAAAGGTTTTAAATGGATAAATCTGAAATATTAAATAAATTATTATTTTATTAATTTAGGATTTTATTAATTTAATTAAGGGTTTGATTTTTGGGGTTTTAGATAAACATGTCTTAGAGATAAACTTGATTTTCTAAGTTTATCCTAAATCCTATTTATCTAGAAATTACCTTAATTTAAATTAAGTGCTTATCCTAAAGGTTTTAGAATATCATAATTTATTAGGATAAACTTGTATTATCCTAGGTTTAAATTTTGAGGATTTATATGGTTATATATATAGGTTTCGGATTTAATATATATATGTAATAATTAAATGTTTCTTATTTTATTTAAATATTGAAACCGAAATATATATATATAAAAATAAATATTAATTTAAACCCTAATATTTTAAATTGTTTAAAATATACCCTGAATTTTAAAATGTTTAAAATAGACCCTTTAATTTTAAAAGTTTAAAATTAAACCCCTAAGATTTAAAAGAAATTTATATATGTATTATTGATTATATATATATATATATATATATATATATATATATATATATATATATATATATATATATATATATATATATATATATATATATATATATATATATATATATATATATATATATATATATATATATATATATATATATATATATCATTTAAATCTAATTACATCGTCAGTCAATTGATAAATCGGCTCACCCATAGTGAACAAACTATAAACGAGGTATAAGGCGGGTCGCTCTGCTTCCCTAAAGGAGTAGGTTTTTAACAGCTTCGCGCTGACCTACCTCCTCCGCTTCGCTGTGCGTTCAATGGAGCTACCGAGGACTTTTGATAGGATGGTGTCCAGATTAAAAGTATAATCTAAAGTACTAAAACAAAAAATCCCGTTTTAGATATATCAAAAGTGAATTAGTATGCAAATCCATGAAAAATGCACATCTCCTATATGCACTGTTAGTGGAGCGTGTGTATTGACCGGCACACTAATGAGAGACATATTAGGAGGTGATGTAGGACTCGCGATTCCCGGACTGATCCGTGCCGGGTCTTACGCAGTTTTGCATGGTTAGATTCACCATCTTGTCCGTGATCCTCGGCAACCCAGTCACGGATAGTAGTTGAGCATAACCGAGATTAACATGCCATTGATAAGATTCAATGAATCTCAAAAGATCTAGGAATTTCATAGAGATTGAAATCGACAAGAGTTTGTCCACCTAAAATAAATTCGTGGCGTGATTACGGCGACCCTTTTCATAAAACGAATCGAAAATATGGATCCTAGCCTTAATTCAAATTGGGTAAATTGTTTAAGGAATACTTCATACTAACTAAAACTTTATCTCACAGATGTCTACTTCTACTGGTACTCCCACTCCTGCTCTCAACCACGCATCCAACTTCTCACTCCTTTCCGTTCTGGGTAGGGAAAAACTATCCGGTCCGAACTATGTGGACTGGATGAGAAACCTCAGGTTTACGCTGAGGTACGAGAACAAGGAGTATGTTCTCGATGAAAAAATTCCCACACTGAATGAGAATCCCACCCAGGAGGAAATGGACGCACACCAGAAACATTACGATGATGCAAACAAAGTGTCCTGCATCATGGCGTCATCCATGGTTCCTGAGCTTGCTAAAGCCTTCGAGAATACATGGGCCTTTGAGATGAATCAGCAGCTGCGAGAGATGTTTGAGGCTAAGGCGAGCAAAGAGCGCCTTGATGTGGTAAGATCCCTCATGGCCTGCAAACCAAAACCTGGAACATCTATCTGCACTTTCGTCCTTGAGATGAAGGGGTACTTCGACCGGCTGGAGGCTCTCAATATGGTGTTTGACTCTGAGTTCTCCACCAATATCATTCTTTCTGGACTGCCCACCATCTATAATCAATTCGAACTCTCCTATCAGATGAACATGAATCAGAAGGAGACGTCAATTATAGAACTGCATAATCTGCTCCGAACCGCTGAACAGGGCATCAAGAAAGATGAGGCCCCTGTGCTTACTGTCGGTAAGGCCTCAAAGAAACAGAAGTCATCCTGGAAGGCCCCAAAAGGAAAGTCCAAGAAAGGGTCTCAAGGGAAAACAGATTCCGGTATTGTGCCTACTAAAGATCCGAACGAAGCAGTATGCTTTTACTGTAATGGCAAGGGGCACTGGAAGCGAAGCTGCCCATCATATCTGAAGGACCTTAAAGACGGCAAAGTCGAAAAGGCCAGCACCTCAGGTATGTTCATGATCGAACTCCATAACACTTCTATCTCCAATTCATGGGTTCTTGATACAGGATGTGGTACTCACATTTGCTCTGTATTGCAGGGACTAAGGGAAAGTAGAAGCTTGAAGCATGGGGAGCTGAACCTAATCATGGGGAATCGAAAGATCACACCTGTGAAGAAAGTCGGAAGGTTCCAGCTCGTGCTTAGATCGAGTAGAGATTAGCTTAAATAATTGTTGTTATTCACCCGATATGAATCGGAACATCATTTCTTTGTTTGCCTTGTATAAGGATGTATACAATTTCAGCTTTGGTAATAATAATGGAAGCATTTTGGTTTATTTGAATGATGTTTTTATATTCAAAGCTTGTCCTTATAATGGCATATATGAAACTGTTGAGTGTGATAACAACCTATTATTTAATATTGATTCTAACGAAATTGATAAGTCCAAATTGTGGCACTGTCGCCTTGGGCACATTAACAAGAAACGCATCGCCCAACTCCAAAAGGATGGAGTGTTGGAATCATTCGACCTAAAATCGGATGATGTATGCGAATCCTGTTTACTGGGCAAGATGACAAAATCACCATTCACGGGAACGTGTGAAAGAGGTGAAGGACTATTGGATTTGGTTCACACAGATGTATGTGGGCCATTTCGATGTGCTACAAAAGGGGAAAATCGGTACTATGTCACCTTTACAGATGACTATAGTAGATTTGGATATGTTTATATAATTAAACATAAGTCCGACACTTTTGAGACATTCAAAAGATATCAAAGTGAAGAAGAGAATCAACTGGGCAGAAAGATAAAGGTTTTCCGCTTCGACAGGGGAGGAGAGTACATTAGTTACGAGTTTCTCGATCATCTTAGAAGCTGTGGAATAGTTTCCCAGTTAACACCTCCTAGAACACCACAACTCAACGGAGTTGCGGAGAGGAGAAACAGGACCTTGTTAGACATGGTCCGATCTATGATGAGTCGAGCAACGCTTCCAGTAAGTTTCTGGGGTTATGCATTAGAAACTGCGGCACATATTCTAAATCTAGTACCCACCAAGAAAGTTTCAAAGACACCTTACGAGATGTGGAAGGGAAAGCGTCCTTCCCTTGGTCACATCAAGATCTGGGGTTGTGAAGTCTTCGTTGGACGAGAGACCTCTGACAAACTCAGTCAAAGATCCGAAAAGTGTCTATTCGTCGGTTACCCACAAGAGTCATTTGGATATTTATTTTACAAACCATGTGAAAACGTAGTGTTTGTATCTCGAAGAGGAGTGTTCCTCGAGAAGGAGATAATATCTAAAGAGGACAGTGGGAGTAAGATCGATCTTGATGAGATTCAAGATACTACCGATGAAGAACCAACTGCAAACACTGACCATCAACATGAGGCTGAGATGCCTGTTGAACCCAATGACATATCCTTACCTTTGCGCAGATCCGGTAGAGTTAGCAATCCTCCTGAGTTCTACTATGATTTCCATATTGAACAGGATGATATGATTAGTGATAGTACACTAGTCGACTTAGATGAACCAACTAACTACCGGGAAGCGATGGCAGGCCCTGAGGCAGCCAAATGGAAGGAAGCTATGGATAGCGAGATTGAATCCATGTATGGCAACCAAGTTTGGAACTTGATTGATCCCACACCCGATCTAAAGACGGTGGGTTGTAAGTGGATATTCAAGAAGAAAACGGATATGAACGGGAAAGTACACACTTACAAAGCTAGGCTGGTGGCAAAGGGCTATACTCAAACCTACGGGATTGACTATGAGGAAACCTTTTCACCGGTAGCTAAGATTAAATCCATAAGGATAAATCTGGCCATAGCTGCGTTTCATGACTATGAAATCTGGCAGATGGATGTCAAAACCGCTTTCCTCAACGGGAAATTGACAGAGGATGTGTTTATGACACAACCTGAAGGTTTTGTAGACACCAAGTATCCTAAGAAAGTGTGTAAGCTTCAGAAGTCCATTTATGGACTTAAGCAAGCTTCTCGAAGCTGGAATCTTTGCTTTCATGAGAAAATCACAGAGTTTGGATTTTCTAGAAGCGAAGATGAGTCCTGCATATATGTCAAGGTCAGTGGGAGCACTGTAGTCTTCCTGGTATTATATGTCGATGACATATTACTTATAGGAAACGACATCCCAACATTACAGAGTGTAAAAGATTGGTTGGGAAGATGTTTCGCTATGAAGGATCTAGGAGATGCAGCTTTTATTCTGGGTATAAAGATTTATAGAGATAGAACGAGACGTCTAATAGGACTAAGCCAGGATACGTACTTGGACAAAATACTGAAAAGGTTCAGTATGGAGAAGTCTAAGAAGGGGAAGCTTCCCTTTGCTCATGGCATAAAGATTAGTAAAGACATGAGCCCGAAGACACAGGAGGAAAGAGACAGAATGAGTCGAGTTCCATATGCTTCGGCCATAGGATCTATAATGTATGCCATGACATGTACGAGGCCTGATGTCTCATTTGCTTTAAGCATGGTGAGTCGACATCAGCAAGACCCTGGTGAAGGTCATTGGACGGCGGTCAAAAATATTCGTAAGTATTTTAAGAAATATTAAAGACAGGTTCTTGGTTTACGGTGGACAGGATGAACTCAAAGTAACCGGTTATTGCGATGCGAGTTTCCAAACGGATAGAGATGACTGTCGGTCACAATATGGTTGGGTGTTCTTATTGAACGGGGGGGGCCGTGACGTGGAAGAGTTCGAAGCAGGAAACCGTGGCAGACTCTACCTGCGAGTCAGAATATATTGCGGCCTCAGAAGCCTCAAAGGAAGCTATCTGGTTGAAGAATTTCATTGGAGATCTTGGAGTTGTCCCAACGGTTCAAGACCCCATCGAAATATTCTGCGACAACGAAAGTGCTGTTTCGTTGACTAAATAACCCAAGGATCATGGAAAGTCCAAGCATATTGATCGGAAGTACCACTTTGTTCGTAGCAAGGTTGAAGAAGGACATGTGATTGTGAAAAGAGTGCGATCAGAGGAGAATCCAGCTGATCCGTTCACAAAGCCACTTTCTCAACCGAAACACTGTAGTCATGCTGTTAGCATAGGATTACGAGATAATGTAAAGTTTAGTAGTTAGTTTTGAATTTGAAACATTGTAACAATGATTTGAAATTGTAATGGATTTGGTGATTAAATAATGGAGATTTATTTATTTGCAAAGTGCTGCCATCGTCTATTAATTTATCGTTGTGTTTCCTTTTGCATGTTTAGAACCAACTCCTAGAGTAATTAATTTTATTCAAATACCTCAGTCGTTCGTACTACCGGGAGTTAGTATTGAATAAAGACTGTCATGGAATGTTAGTAGACTGTCAAGAGTTTGACATAGCATAGAGATTGCTGCAACATTCATGGGTACTTAATGGAGATTTAAGTATAGGGCACTCGCACGTGGAAAGATACTTCATGGATCAAATCATAAGTATTTCCAAGATGATAATATCCTCTATTCTTCAGACGGAGATACATTGAAGTTGCGGTTTTCTAGTCCGTCATACCTTAGTGCATTCAAACGCTGTGCTTAACTGCCAGTTATAACGGATGTATCTAGTTACGATGTTATTAGTTAGCTAGCACTGTGTATGCGAAGTTTATTCGTTCCTTATGCCTATATGGAAAAGCGATATCTATGGGCCCTCTGATGATTAAACGTTGACTCTAGAGTGTCGGGCCCGACCGAGACAAAATTGAAGTGTTCAATTAATAAGTCTCATATAGTCATATTAATCGAAAATCAAAGATTGATTATAATCCATGTCTTAGTTTCATACGATATCAGAGAACGAAGGAATAGTTGATCCCGTATCTAAAGGATTAGCTCTGATATGATTCAGAGTTCGGCAGCTGTATCGAGTAGCTAGGAAGGCTGGTAATAGAATGTGTTTAGACAAATAGTTGCCAACTTGTCCAAGTGGGAGACTGTTGGAATTAGTGTCCAAGTCACAATTATTTGTAAACATATTGTTATCAGGCTGGATCCTTTTTGGGTGCATGCAATGAATTGTAAAGAGAAGATGATTAACTTAAATATATAATGTTAATTAGTTTGTTAATTTATTATTTTTAATAAATTAATTAGAAACTAAATAATTGATTATATTTGATTAATGGGTTAGTTTGTTAATTTATTAATAGTTAATAAATTAGCCAGAAGCTAATAGAATTAATTGAGGAACTACAGAGGCTAAACTGCAATTAGTTGATAGTCAACAGGGCACCCCCTAAACCCTAATAAGGGGGGCCGGCCACCAATCCATCCCACATGGATTTGGGATCAAAAATTTGTAGGTTTCTAACTATAAATAGGCAGCCCCTGCCTGCTTCATTCCTCGCTCATTCAATTCTAAGTTCTCTAACGATCATAAGGGATACCAGTTTTTGGGACTCTGAGATCTGAGCTTAGAAAAGTTATAATTATCTTTTCTTTTGTTCATTGGGTGTGAACAACTAGAGGCGATCTTCCTTTAGACGCTTGTTGCTCGATTCAGAGGCTGTCCGTGCAATCGTTCTTCATGGAGAAAATTGCGAATTTTCTCAAGGTTAGTTTTTCTTATTCATCTCTTTATTTTAAATAATTAGTTGCTTAACTTGTTTGGTTAGATCCTTAAAGTTTTATATTCTTGCATAGTTAGGTTATTTAATTTTCCGCAAAGTTTTAATTTAACCTAGCAAGGGTATAGGAAACCCAACAGCTAGCGAGTTTCAGCCGATAATATCTAATTCCCGTGAGATTTTACATTTAAGGGTTTTTTGTTCAATGAAAAAATATTAGAGATTTAATCGCAAAAAAGGTCCAATCTAAGGGCTTTTTACACAAATATCCATAAATATTATTAGGGGTGTTATCGGGACCGGACCGGACCGAACCCGAATGAAACAAATATATGAAACCGAGGACCGGACCATTTGAATGTTCTTGGTCCCGGTACCGGTTCCGGGTATTCGGGAAAAACCCGGTAGGACCAAACTAAAAATCACATTTTTTTTTGAATAGCAACTATAAATCACATAACAAAGTAAAAGAAACATTCACATATACATTTAATTCATAGCAAAAAAAACATCCATGATATTTAGTGTACAAACATTCAAAAAAACAATAACAAACCAACCGAAAGTTTTGAATTTTGACAACCATTCAAAAAACCGAATCAAGTCAATAAAGAAAAAAAAAACATCGATCGCCCTTTATTTTTTTTCCTTTTTCCATCGGGGTCGCGTATTGCTTCTTCAATCTCTACAACAACAAAAAATATAAAGTTAGTATATATTATATAATGTTTGAATTCTAGAAAAATATATTGTTTTACCTAATGCGATGTTATCATATTTTAAAATGTCGTCAATATCATCTATTATTTGTTTCCTTGACTTTCGAACCCAATCTTGTGTGCATACCAACGCCTCCACAATTGAAGTTGACAAACTTGTCTGATACGGATCGAGTACACGACCACTAGTGCTAAAGGCGGACTCGGATGCCACGGTCGAGATTTGGATTGCCAAGATATCTGTCAAGAAATTGCAAAAAGTATAAGTCTAGTTTCTTTACTTTAGTATATACAAACTTAAAATTAATTTACCTTTAGTCATTCGAGAGACAATTGGGAACCGTTCAGCGTTCTTTTGCCACCACTTTAAAATGTCAAAATCTTTTGTGTAAGTGATATTTCGCTCATTTAAATACCTTTTCAACTCGGTATCCATTGAAACCGAGTTGTTGTCTTCTACATTTAGGAAGTCTCCTAAAATGTCATTTCCTTCGTCACAAGGCAATACATCATCATTATTTTCTTCTTGTGATGAGTCATTCACATCGAATGCTTCTTTGTATCGCATAAAAAAATTCTCGAACTTCTTTTCAACATCACGAAGCATATTACTTGCCTTCGTATCAATATCCGACTCCGACATCCGCATTTCTTCCGATATCGTGTACTTAACAAGAGTTTTAAACGTATGCTTTAAAAATGTGGACTTCATCCGTGGATCCAAGAAGACCGCAAAATACATATAATCATTTAAATTTTCTAATTTACCCCAATAGTTGTCAAATTTCTTCCTCATCTCAATACCCATTAATAAAAAGTTCGGTTTTATTGGCCACTCTCGTAGATGTTTGTCCACATCTAATATTTCTTGAAAAAAAACATGGGCCAATGGCTTTGAGGAAGCTGATACGATATCCGTTTTCATCTTGAATTTCTCCAAAAATGACACCATGCTTTTGCAAATATTGAAATCCGTGGTTTCCGGAACTCTACTTATTTCTCGTCCAAAAGAAATATCTACAACAAAAAAATATAAGATTACAAAGTACAATTATATAGAAAAGATATAAGTTACAAAATACAATTAAAAAAGCAACCGACCTAAAAAACTATAATAATTATAACTAATTATGTACAAATATACAAAGTAAAAAAAAACAGTACCTTCAAGTTCGTATTTTATGAAGACGTCTTTTAGCTCTACATCAATTTTCAACATTTTGTATGTTGAATTCCACCATGTTGGACAATCCCCACACAAAAACTTCTTTGATTGGACTCCACATTACTTCATACAATTTTTAAACCTTGCTATCCGTTGAGTAGATAGCCTTATATGTCTAACCGCTTTTTGTATACACTCCACGTGGTAGTTTTGCTCTTTTAAGCCTTCTTTCAAGAAATACAAGCATACCAACAGTGGATATAAATTATATAAACTTTTTTGAACAACAAAAAAATTTGCAACAATCTATAAAGATACCCAATCCAAATTCATCAAGAAAACAATGAAATCACTTTATCATAGGTGCTGAACAGAGAATGCGATACCTTGGTGCTGAACAGAGCCAATAAATTTGATTGGCAGCCAGGAAAAATCGATGAGACGATCGTTGGAGACTTTGAGTTTGAATCTCTGATAGTCTGAAAAATTGAACGTTGCTAGGTTTTATAGAAATTGAACTTAGAAATCGATTTTGCTAGGTTTTATAGAAAATGAAGAAGTTGAATACCTGATACTTATACCTTGAATCTTTGTAGTCTGATATGAATCAACGTTAGTAAATGGAGACTTTGAGTTTGAGCACCGTCGATCCTCACGCTGGCACGCTTCCCACCGGCCACCGCCCAGTTGTCAATCAACCCAACAGTCAGTGACTCTTCGATTCCATCATCCATCGTTCACTTCCTCTTCGTCTTCCAGAGTTCCAGATGGAGTGAACTGGTGAACGTGAAGGAAGGACCAGAAAGGCAAAAGTGTGGGGCTGCGTGGGGGTGGTTCGGTTCTGGGTAGTTCCCGAACCCGGTCGGACCAAACCCGGTAGCACCGAATACCGAACGAAGCAAAGAAATGAAACCGAGGACCGGACCAATATTATACAATAGGTGCTAGTTGGGTTCGATACTGGTTCGGTCCGGGAAAATGGTCCAAACCTAACACCCCTAAATATTATTGTATAAGTTTAAATGATATACATAAAATGAGTCCTTAAAATATAATAAGTGAAATTTAAGCATATTTTTTCATATATATGTAATTAAAGAAAATAAAAGAGTTAATTACGAAAAAAACCATCATGTCTTCGTGTTTTTTACGTTTTCGTTTCTCTATATTATTTTTTCTTATCAAAGTTCTCAAATTAAACTTTTCGTTTGCTCTAATGAAAATTGATATTGAAACTCGGATTTTCAGTTTTATGAAAAATCTGTTTATTAATTATAACCGTGTTTTAATAATCGAATTTCAAAAGCCAAAAAAACATAACTCTTAAAGATTTTTCTAAAATAAATAATATTAAAAACACAACGCAAAAACCTTAAAAAGAAAAGTAAAAAACAATCTAAAAAGTCAAAAGTCAAAAGTCTTTCTTCTCACCAAGTCAACATTTCCCCATTTTCAATTTCAGACACCAAATAGACTTCTTCTCCTTCTTTCATCCCTCCACTTCCGCCATTAATATGCCCACTCAACCTCTCTTTCCATTCTACACTATTCCCATCACATACAATTCCTTGATCGAAAATGGGATTTCCCACCACCACCGCCGCCGCCGCCGCCGCCTTCTTCTTTCTACTCTTCTTTAACTCATCCACCGCACAAGAAGAATTAGGTTTCCGGTGCACAAACGCCACCACCTGCAACTCACTCATCGACTACAAACTCCCAAACACCACCACTCTCTCCTCCATACGCAACCTCTTCCAGATCAAAAACCTCCGCTCTCTCCTCGCCGCCAACAATCTCCCAATCAACACCCCTCAAAACCAAACCCTCCCCGCCTCTCAAACTCTCAAAATCCCCTTTCCATGCTCCTGTGGTAACGGTGTCGGAATCTCCAACCGTCGACCTATCTACACCGTAGTTCCCGACGACGGCCTATACCATATAGCGGCGGAGGTGTTCTCTAACCTGGTAACGTACCAACAGATCCAGACCGTGAATAATATAAGCGATGCGAATACGATATTGGTAGGTCAGAGGCTGTGGATTCCGTTGCCGTGTAGCTGTGATAACGTCGACGGGAAGGCGGCGGTACACTATGGATATTTGGTGGCGACCGGAGAATCGGTGAGTGGAATCGCTGATCGGTTTAATACGACGGAGAGGACATTGTTGGATGTTAATGGGATGAATAATTCCTCTGATTTGAAGGCTGATTCCATTATTGATGTTCCTCTTAAAGGTATATTATATAAATTTAAAATTAATATTTGGATTTATCTTTTTGAATTTACATCAACAAAATGGAATATTTGGAATTATTTAATTGATTTGTGAGAGTGATTTCTTTTTCTCACGTTATTAATTTAATAATATTTATTTAGAATTAGAATGTTTTGAGTAAAAATACAGATAAATGAATTTTATATTAGGGGTATCAAATTAAATTAATGTTGTTTATAATTAGTTGACTTATGATCAATAATATATGCTTTTTACTGGGTGGTTCGCATATTTTTTCTCTGTGATTTGCATTTTGTCAAAGAATTTGCATAATGTAGTATTTGCATTTGTCAAGACTTTGTGAAAGAATCTGCATTGTTTTTTAGAATAAATTTGTTAATCTGAAGAATGCAAGGTAACCGAGATTTAAAATCCTAGGGGCAAGGTAACTGGGATTGAGTTTTTAAATAACAAAGAAGGAACGGATTTAAGAAATCCTGATATCTTAAATCTTTATTGAAATCTACGAATCAAACACAGTGTTTGCAACGGTTTTCATAAAAATTACTTTAGTCTTTCTAAATTATATTGTTTTAGTGTATTCTTTTATTGTTTTGGATTTAAATATTAAGGTAGACTGATAAATGAGTTTAAATTTTATATTACTGTTGGGATAAATGTTAGTATTTATACGTCTAAAAGTTTAAATGTATAAAATTAAAAATTTTTGATTTTTCGGTTAATCGTCCGTCACCAAAATCGTGAACTTAAACTCAAGGTTTTATCAGGTTCGATTAATCAAACCGAAAATAATAGAAAATCCGGTTTAAATGATTATTGTATTTCTTTCTAAACTGATTAGTTAAGTCATGGTATTTTAAAACTCGTCCCAATTCAGTCATTATTGATTTTCTATTACACTTTACTTAAAGCTTTTAGTGAATTTTTAGCTATAAATTTATGTTTTTTTCATCACTTAAAGCTTTTTGTTGTTCAATCCTTCATGTTGTTGAATGCAATGTGAAGAAGAAAGGCTTTCTAAACTTAGTTTTGACTTATTGACCCGACATCACATCGGCATTGCTAATGTTTTGTTAACAATAGTTTGTACGTCGAACGTGAGGAACGACTCGTTGGACTACCCTTTGCTCATCCCAAATGCTACCTACACTTATACTGCTGAAAATTGCGTCCGATGCCAATGCAATGCTGCTAACAATTGGATGTAAGTCAATTCGACTCGATCACAACTCTTATCATTTTTATAATAATGGCAATTAATAAATCTTATTTGGTAAATTAATTATTACAGATTGGAATGTGAGCCATCCGGGATTAGTTCGCGACAGACTTGTCCTTCGACTCAATGTGCAGGCACCTCTTTCCATTTGGGTAACGTAACTTCGGTATCTAGTTGTAGCCAAACGAGATGTTCGTATGCCGGATATACAAATGGCACCATTTTTACTGCTCTCAACCAAGAGTCTGCTTGTTCGGGTACAACTCTTGCCATGTCAATTGTTTTACTATAATTTTAGGGTTTATTATGGAAAAAAACTAACATGTTTTCATGTTTTTTTACGTTTTCGTCTCTCCATGTTTTGATTTCCTAGAATAGTCGTCAAGTTAATTTTTTTTATATCTGGTTTAGTGAAATTTAACTATTAGAACCCAGTTTTTCAATTTTTAAAAAACCCGGTTTACAAACTATAGTCGGGTTCTAATAGTCAAATTTCAAAAAACTAAAAAAAATGGGTTTATAATGAAAAAACCAACATATTTTCATATTTTTTCTACGTTTTCGTCACTTCATTAAGAAAAGTCCTTATATTAATTTTTTTCTTTTTGATTTAGTGAAATTTGAGTAGAACCCGATTTTCGGTTTTAAAAATCATGTTTACCAATTATAACCGGGCTCTAATAGTCAAATTTCGCAAAACCAGGAAAAAATTAACTTGATGACTTTTCTGGAAAAAAAATAACACGGGTGGACGAAAATGCAAAAACCATGAGAACATGTTGGTTTTTCATAATAAACCCAAAAATAATTAACTTGATAACTTTTCTGGAAAAAGAAATAACATTAAGGTACGAAAAAGCAAAACCGTGAAAACATGTTGGCTTTTCTTTATAAACAGATATTTAAAATACAATTTCATAAACATGGATTTGGGTATGTTTGCCTTTTGTTTTTGAAACAAACAAGTTCAATTGTCTTGTTCGATTATATGATAGTTTTAGCTTTTATTTTAAAAAATTAAAGCAACTTGAACTTTTAAAAAATTGAAATTTTCTAGTAATATGCATTTTATTTTATACTTTTAAGTTTGCAACTACAATTCCTATCATCAAACACTATTTATAAAAACTAAAAATGTTACAAGTACAAACTAACAACTGGAGCTCGGCTTCTTTAAAAGTGGTGAGCTCGAGTTCGGTTTGTTGAATGGGTTTATTTAATTTATTTTTATATTTTACATTATATTTATTATGTAAATTAGTTTAGCTTTATATTGTATTATATTATATATGAGCTCATTTAGGATCACTAGCTTAGAAGAGCTTGATATTTGAAGCCCGAACTTGTTTGACTTGAGTTTTTTGAGTTCTGGAAGCTCGGTTCACTTACAACCCTGATTTAGTACACCTAGTTTTGTTAAACATAAACAAATTACAAATTGGAATATCTAACAATACAACTTCAGTTCTATTTTGGTCACTGCACTTCTAAAAAGAAAAAGTGTTACTAAAATGGCAAATTGCAAATACCATTAACATAAAATACAAATTTTGATAATAAAGATAAATGTGAAATTTTTTAAAAAGGTCCCCTTTTTTTTAGCAAAAAACCATTTGATTATCCTTTCTTAGCCTAAAATTTTTAATTTCGTGTCTTTTCTCAACAAAAAAAGAATCTTATGCTACCCTTCTTGGTCTAAAAAATTTCATGATACTTTTATCGTCAAAGTTTGTATTTTATATACTTGTCATGACAACATTCTCTTACAAAAACCATCTTTTATAACATGTTACAGGTTTTATTTTGTTGAAATCACTCAAAATAATCAAATTTGAAAAGTAGAGTGGTGTTTGTAGAGTCCATTTACTGTAGAAGCAAATTCTGATAGTTTGACTTGTTGTGTTATAAGCAGATGGGAATAACAACAGCACATCGGGAAATGGTTCAAACGGTTTGCGATCTAGCTTTGTTCTTGGTGTTGCATCGTTTATAACTCTTCATCTTCTCGGGTGAGAGATGTGCGAATTTGTTGTGGGTCGTACATTGGTATTTGTCATGGTTTTCGTCATCTCATCGAACGGTAGATGTTTATGGGAGGAAAATTAGAAGATTTTTGGTTCAAACGCACGGTGTTTGGAAGTCATTTCAAGTGTTGTATATGTTAAATTAAACAATTGTTGTCCCTGTTTATGAGGTTGTGCCCGAACTACGTAAGATAAATTATTTTCGCATCAGGCACGTATATGCCTAATTGTATGTGCAACATTTTCCGTTGAGTATGGACGTGGATATGAATATGAATGGTATGTACTTGTGAAAGACATACACAATCCAAAAACTATTAACCCTAGGTTTACTTGACGAAAAACTTTCATTAGTTATCAATTTCAATTTTCAAGAAAATGTTTTCAGATTTACATTTCCAAAGATGAATGGAAATTTTGAAAACATGTTCAGGTATTAATTTGAGTTTTCAGTTTTGGAATTAATGAAAATCAGAAAACATGTTCATGCAGATTGCTTCACATTGATGGCGATTCCACAATGATGACAAGAGAGAGAGAGAGAGAGAGAGATTCACGTAGCCTCTTTCATGTCTGGAAGGAGGAGACGATGAATGAGAAGTGAAAATGTATATCAGAACAAGTCCTTTTTATGAAATTTTAAAAACTCTGTGTTTTCATTTAAATTTGAAAATTGTTGAAAATAAGTTAAAGTTGTTTTTAACATTTCAGTTATAAATTTTGAAAATGAAAATTTTATATAAGTGAATTTTTTTAAAAAATACATGCAAACGAACATGTTTTCATTAAACCATTGTTTTCATTAAAAACGAAACCCGAAAACACATTTGTTTTCATTAAATAAACATGAACATGTGAAGTTAGAGATATACATAAAGGTCCTAGTCCAATCGAGAGAAGCCTGATTGAGCCTGATCCTACTTCCTTTTATGTCGAGATTGTTTCTAACAGTCTTTTATTTAATTATTTTGTAACCGGTCTAGTCCTAAAATCGATAAGAAAACCCAAAACCAAGTAGAATGATCCTTTAAATGGCCAATCAATTATAATGTCATACAACAATGTGGTCCTATATTCATGTGACATGAAAATGTCTAATAAAGTTACTAATGATTTAATTTCTTGTGTCAAAAACAATATAAACTATTTATTTTTTAATATTATAGTATCAATTATATTATATAAATATATTAGTCAACATAAAACTTTTCATAAATTTAGGAGACTTCATTAATATATGGTGTCATTTATAAATTATCTTTATTTATCTTACATGTATTAAATATTATACAATCTTAAAGCAATATACTGTATCAATTGACTATAAATATTAACAAATAAATTTTTTGATGGATGTAATTATTAAAGACTTCATGTTTTTAGATAAATGATAATCCATAGAAGAAGGATATGTATTTATAATCTGAGAATTTTTTATAGGTATTTTTTAGTTAATTATTGTATAGTTATTTATTATTTATAGAATTTATGTGTTTGTTAAGTATATTTGTTTAATTTATTAACCATTTATATTATTGTTAAGTTAACTTTACTATTATATATATTTGTAATATAAATACTAATTGCTAAATTTACATGTTAATAAAAGGAAAAACGTAGTTTAAAACCGGATTAGGGCGGATTGAGCTCAAATTGGCTCAGATTTTTTTTCTTCAACTACCAGATCCATTTTAGAGTTAGGTTTCTTTAGGACCAATTAGGATCAGACTTTTTCAGCCCAAACTCTGATTAGTTAAGTCGGCTCATCATGCATATCTGTTTGAAACTTGAGTATCAATTATTGCATTTGATGGTGTTATTTCCAAACAATCTATGTGAAAATATTGTTATCGCATAGCTTGATTTCAACAAAATCGATGTTTTAAAGTTAACTCGTTAAGAGATAGCTTTTACTTGTCGTATGATTACATGTGTTAACTCGGTTACTGCCTCTGCCGGTAACATAAACAACTGAATCACAAATCATCAAATCATATTCATATGTTTAAAGCCTGAAGATGAACCCAAAACCATGTCATAAGGACCGATCCTTGTAGTGTCCAATTCTAATATTATGCAACAGTGTGGTCATATACTCATATTACATGAAAATCTTATAATACTTGCTGATTGTTTAATTTTTTGTGAAAAAAAAGTTATATAATTTAACTTTTAATATTATAGTATCAATTCTATTATAAAAATATATTTGTCAACACAAAACTTTTCATAAATTTGACAGAATTCATAAATATATGTGTCATTTATAATTTATCATATATGTATTAAATATTATACAATATTAAAGCAATTTACTAGATCAAGTGAGTATAAATATTTACAAATAAAATATAATAAATGGATGTTATTATTAAGACTTCAAGTTTGAAATAAAGATCAATCCACAGAAAACATACATGTAGATTCTAGGAAATTTTATTAGGCATTTTTTAGTTAATTAACGTATTCTTATGTATTATTTATTAAAGAGTAAATTACAGAAATGGTCCCTGTGGTTTTTTCAAAATTATGAAAACGGTCCCTCAACTTCAAAACTTACAGTGGCGGTCCCTCAAACCACTTTTTACTTGCAGAATTGGTCCTCTTGTTTCTTATTTTTTTAAAAATGACGATTTTGCCCTTCTTTTAATTACAAGTTTGGTAATTTCAATTTTGGTCCCTTTTCTTAATTTTTCATTTTTGGTTTTAAATTTGAAATAATAGTTTAATAATTTATGATTTTGATTCATTATTAATTATATTATTATTATATTCTCATTATCATCATCATTATTATTATTATTATTATCATTATTATCATCATTTATATCTATTATTTTGTAAAATAAATCTATGTATTTAGTAAAAATTATTTTTATTTATATACTTAATTAGTCAAGTTATACATCTTTTTATGTATTCAATTTATTTATTAAAGTTTTATTTATTTATCTTTTATTGGTTAAACTATTTGTATAATTTTATCATTTATACTTTTTCATCAAACTATTTCATTACGTTGATAAATTTTGAATTTATGTAAATTTTGATTTAAATTTACTAATTCATTACGTTTTGATTTAAGTTTACAAATATTTTGTTACGCTAATATGTTTTTATTTAAATTCATTATTTTATTTGTTTGGTTTTAAAAAATGCCTTAAATTACAAATATATATTAAAAATAAATAGTTTTACAAATCATTTCATAAATAAACAAATAATATTTTTTTAATTAGATTTATAGATAAAGTACATATAAGATATAATTTGAATGTAGAGTTAAATCTTATCTATTTATTAATATTTAAAGATGTAAAAAATAATATATTGTATATATATTTTATATTTATTAATCTTTATAGATATTAGAAATAATGAATAATATTCATCTTTTAATTTATTTTATTAAAAATAATATATTTTGTTACGTTAATACATTTTGATTTAAATTTAGTATTTTTATTTTTTTAATTTTAATATTTTGTTATGCGTATACGCTTTGATTTCAATATAGTGTTTAATCTCTTTGATTTACAAGTTTTGTTTATACATGAATATGTTTTATTCATTTTCACTTAAATATTTTAATTGTCACTTAAGTATTAACGTTGCAAAATTTTAAATTAAAACAAATAAAATAATAAATTGAAATCAAAACATACTGACATAACAAAATATTTAAATCCAAACAAATAAAATAATAAATTTAAATAAAAACTTATTAGCGTAACAAAATATTTAAATCAAAAATAATAATTAGCAAACTTAAATCAAAACGTAATGAATTAGTAAATTTAAATCAAAATTTACACAAATTCAAATTTATTAAAAGTAATGAAATAGTTTGATCAAAATTATAAATAATAAAATTATACAAATAGTTTAACCAATAAAATATAAATAAATAAAATTTTAATAAATAAATTGAATACATAAAAAGATGCATAACTTAACTAATTAAGTATATAAATAAAAATAATTTTTAGTAAAGAAATATAGATTTATTTTACAAAATAAATAGGTACAATTAATAATAATAATAATATAATTAATAATGAATCAAATCATAATTTATTAAATTAATATTTCAAATTTAAAACCAAAAATGAAAAATTAAGAAAAGCACCAAAATTGAAATTACCAAACTTGTAATTGAAAGAAGGGCAAAATCGTCATTTTTAGAAAATTTAGAAACAGAAGGACCAATTTTGCAAGTAAAAAGTGGTTTGAGGGACCGCCACTGCAACTTTGAAAATTAAGGGACCGTTTCCATAATTTTGAACATACCACAGGGACCATTTCTGTAATTTACTCTTTATTAAATTATGATTTTTTAAGTATATTTGTCTAATTTAATAGTCATTTATATTATTATTAAGTTAATATTATTATCTCTATACATATTTGTAATATAAATACTACATTCTAAATCCACAGTTCAAAGAAAAGGAAAAAAAAAGTAGTCCAAAGCCCGATTAGACTCAAATGGGTTCAAACTTCTTTTTAAAGGACCGGATCGTCTACAATTAGAGGTGCACAAAAGTCGGATCCAATTTGGTTCGGATCGGATTTTATCCGGTCCGGTTTTTTTCCCAAAAGAACTAGATCGGTTTTCAACCGATTTTCAATCCTATATAACCGGTTCTGGTTTAAAAAAAAAACCGATTTTTCGCGAACCGGTTTAAAAAAAACGATTTTCATTATTTTTCCCAGATTTTGGTAAATTGGGTTTGGGCTTTGGGCTACTTTTTTATTATTATTTGGGCCTCTTTTTTATTTGTTTTTGGGCTTCTTTTTATTTAAGTTTTTGGACACCTTATAATTATAAATTTATTATTACAATTTATAAATTAAAGAATATATAATTAATTATAAATTAAGTTAACACACATTTTAATCCAATCAAACATATATTTATATATAACACATTGCTTTTAATTTTATTTTATTTTATGTGTTTATGTGGCAATTTGTGTTTTATTATGTAATTTTAGAATTTAAATAAAGTTAATTGCTAAATAATGCAATTAAGTAATGGAAATTAATTAATCAAGTAAAACATATGTGATGAATAATAGGAATCAAAACTTATAAAAAAATGGAATAGACAAAAGTTTGTTGCTTAAATAAGAAATATGAGACTTGGAGAAAACATAAATACCCAAATGTTAGGTCACCCTTTTCATTTCTTTCTAGACACCAAAATCATTCTCTGTAGTTTTCTCTTCAAGTCATACGGTTTCACCATCTTCTTCACCTCAAGTTTCACCATTTGTACAAATAATAAAAAATTCAAGCTATATTCAAACATCAAAGCAACAATCTGCAAGATTCTGGAGGTAATTTCATAACTCAAAGCTCTAGTATGTGTGTACTGTGTGTTTTTGTGGGTTACGGTGCCGGTGGCCAAAACCGAACCGAGAAAACCTTTTGGCCTTCGGCCAAGGTTTATAAATGCAAACGTGTGTTTTATTCGTCCTTTAAAACAACAATCACCACTTAGTTTTGTTGGTACATTCCGTGTGACGACAGCAGTCTAGTTTTAAGACAAGTTCTTAGGTGATTCTAGAATACAAGTATTGGCTAGATTCGAATAGGTAAAGGAAGACATTCGAATCTGTGATAGATTCGAATGTATCCTTAGATTCGAATGGGCTAGATTCGAGTCTGTCAGATGGACAGATTCGAATGGGCCTTAGGCCAGATTCGAGGTTGGCCCACAACAGACTCGAATCAGGGTCTATAATTAGGGATAGACTCGAATCATTACGAGACCTTTGGCAGAATTCGTGAGGAATTAAGCAATAGGCGATCTCGAGTTTATCAGCTAGGTGAGTCCCGTTTCGGAGAGAATTAGTACGTAGGATCGTTCGTGTGTCGTTCGTTCAGCGTCTAATAGTCTCCGTGTTTCCGTTGGTTGAGAGTTGTTTCCGTCTAACCGTCAACGAGGATTCCGCACTCGTTAACGGGTCCGCGTCTAGATAGATCTCGTATAGTGGTAGACCTTACAAGTGGTATCAGAGCCTACGGAGTGTTCGTGGTGTTCTTCGTGTTCATCAGAAACATTCTAGGTTTCTTGACGCTAGTTAGACGGTTTTGCTCTCAAAAACGTGTTTTCAAGCTTAGCAAATTCATATTCGGGAAACATTTTGTGGTTTTTCACGTTTTTGATCGAAATCATTATTTTTCGTTCGAAAAATAGTGATTTCATCTGTAAAACGTCAAAAAATCAAAGTGTTAGCCGTTTTTCGAGTTTGCGGCGCTCGAATCTATAGGGGTAATTAGGGTTTCTCTCTAGTCTCGAGTCTAACCAAAATACGCTCCTTTCGAGTCAATTTCAGAGAGTTTCGAATCTACTTTGTTTCGAATCTGTTGCTTCATTCGAATAGGATCTCGAGTCTAGTTCAGTGTCGAGTTTATTTCGAATCTAGTATTGTTTCGAATCTAGTGTTTCGAATCTGCTGTCATTCGACTCTACTGTGCCTTCGATTCTAAGGGTCTTCGAATCTGAGGAGTCCTTCGAATCTGACATATCTTCGAATCTAAGGAATTGTTCGAATCTGGCATATTTCGAATTTAATTGAATTAAAATACTTAATCGAATTTAATCCCAAATAAATTGGAATCTAATTAGATTCAAATTATTTTTGAATTAAATTAATTAAGTCTAAATTCAATTTTTTTTTTCAAGAAAAGATGTCAAATCTTCAGAAATTCCTTGAAATGGATCACGAAGTTGGGAAGGCTAATGCACCGCCTAAGCTGATGAAAGTTGAGGATTATTACTGGTGGAAGGACAGATTTACGGATTTTGTACGATTCAACGATATGCGCATGTGGGTGTGCATAGATGAAGGGTACATTCCACCAGTTTCTGAAGTTGAAGGCCGTCAAAAGGTCTTGTCATACCAGATGATGAAAGAGGATGACAAGAAAGTATTTGAAGCCGAAAACAAAGCTTTTTCCTTAATCCGAATGGCGTTACCGCAAGATAGTCTACACACATTCCGGACTCAGAGGACATCAAAAGATCTTTGGGAGTCGCTTGAGAAAAGGTGTGAGGGAAATCCTCGGGTTAGGAGAAAGCGTACAGAGCTGCTAAAACAACAGTTCGCGATCTTCAAGGCGTTAAAGGATGAACAATTGAATGATACTATCACTCGGTTTTATCATCTATTAACAGAGCTTGAAAGTCACGACATTGAGTATAGCGACACAGAAAAGAATAACAAGCTTTTGGATGCCTTACCCGCCAAATGGGCGATGTATGTGGCTATGATTAAGCTTGATGAGGATAAGTACTATACTCAATCGTTGGAAGATGTAGTGGGAACGCTGAGGGCGTATCATTTTGAGTTATTGAAGGCTGAAACGGATTATGAACAAGTCCAAAATCCGGCAATGTATTTCGGAAAATCAACACCTTCAGTGACAGCTGATATAAAGACAGCTACAGCGTTTTTCACAGGAGAAACTGCGTCACCAGCTGAGCCAGAGGAAGCACAATGTAGAGCTTTCTTAGGGTTTAGTGGACCGGATGAGCAGCCACAAGCATCTACTTCAGGATCATCGTCTCAGGGATACACAAAAATGCCAATGAGTGCTAAAACTGCAGAGGAGCAACTGAAGCTTCTAGCATCGTTTGTAGCGGCTTACGAGAATTGTATTCAAGATCCAGCTTTATGGGAAGAAGATTATGATCAGGTGGATCCGGATGACTTGGAACAAATGGACCTACAATGGCAATTGGCTATGGTCACACAGAGATTGAAAAGGTTCATGAAAAGAACAGGAAGAAGTCTGAGTGTGAACAATGTAGGATTCGATAAGTCAAAAGTTAGATGTTATAACTGTCAGGGGTTGGGACACTTTGCGAGAGAGTGTCAAAGACCTAAGATTGATAATCATCAGAACTTAGGACGTCAGCATTTAGCCAGTTCAGGGAATCAAAGATCAGGGAATCAGGGTTCAGTGGCTGGTTTACTTGCTAATGTGGGGTCTAACAGACAGTTAGATGGCACATATGATTGGAGTACACATCCAGAGACTAATGCTAGAGCCTTCATGGCTGAAGTCACAGAGACTGGAAGTACGGGAGCAGAAGAGGAAGAGAAAGAGGATACACAGTTTTCTGATTCAGAACCTTTGGTGATGGAAATTGCTGAGGAGCTAACTACGCTGGAGTTTGCAGCTCAGATGGCCAATATCAAATCTGATCGGAAACAGGTAATTCTAAACTCTTCTACTTTTCATGATTTATGTGCTTTATGTACTACTTTGAATGATAAATTGAGTTTAGTACTAGAAACATATTCATCTATGACTGCTCAAATTCAATCCTTAAAATCAGATAATGCTAATTTATTAGACATTAAGGAAGATCTTCAGGCCAAACTGAGAAATGATGCTCAAGATTTACTAGTTCTGAATGACAAATTGATTGAACAAAGTGTCAGGAATGAACTACTTTATGAGCATGTAGAGTCACTGACCAAAGAGATCTCTCTTAGAGATAAGGAATTAGCTGAGTCTAGTACTAAGGTTGATGAGGCCAATAGCAATCTTGTACCTACTGCTCAGGATGAGACCAATGATATGGTTGACTCAGAGGTAGTCAGGGTAACTGAGTCCTATGAAGTATCTTCAATTACTCCTCAGGTTAGACAAACAGTACAATGTCTTCAGTCTAGTTGTAATTCAAACCTAGATGAGGAAAATACTGTAAGCAATGTTAACAAAGGGGAGTTAAAACAAGCTATTGATACAGAAAATCAGGGCATTAGTAAGACACCAAGGTCAAAGAGTGCCTATAAGAAATCTATTGACAAGATGTCTTGCTTTAAGTGTCATGAGAAAGGACATGTTGTTTCAGGTTGTCCCTACAAAAAGTCAGAGTCTTCATTAAACATAGGGAAACAAGAGCAGCAAATCTTAAAAACAATGCCTAGTGATGCGAGCGGGAGTAGTTCTCGAGTTTCTGAGAAGAACTCCGTTGAGGTGTCACGTATAGGTAGTTGTCAATCATCGGTGTTTCTTAGACAAAATGACGGACTGAGGATTAATTCCCCGAATAGATCTCCTAGTCGATCAATGTCTGGCCCCCATACCATTATTAGGAAAAATTCACCTAAGAGGAGTCACACTCTCGTTAGGTCTAATTCTCCTAATAAGCATATGACACAAGGTAGAGCCCGGAATTATGAGACTGAAATGTACTATAACAGAAATTATTCAAGGGCTGAACCGAAAAGACCAATACAAAGGTCGAGAATGGATGTTAATCATTCAGCTTCACAACAGGTTTTCAATCAAAAACCCAAGTCACCTGAAAGGAGAGATGGGTATTTGAAAGAATTCAAGTTTGTGGATGAGGATGGTATTACCAAGTCAGTCATGGCTTGGGTTCCCCGTGATAACTAACTTTTCTTGTTTAGTGTGCAGGAGTTAGCTACAGATCCTAATGACAAATGGTTTATGGATAGTGGTTTCTCTTGATACAGGACAGGGGTACAAAAGACGAAACACCAGGTATGCTTTCTGGGTCCTTAGACCAAAGTGAGAAGTTATCAGGGAAACATGTAAGGTGTGTCAGTTGTGTCAGTCTGTATAAACAATGCGAATCTAGTCACAAAAGCATTTGTTAGTTCATGCTTTGGGTTGTTAGTTCAACTGAATGGCATGTGTAATCCAAAGTAACTTGACCTTAGGCTATTTTATTTCTTTTTATAGTAAGTTACTAAGTTACTTTATTAGCTTATTATTATTTATGAAAATCAAAATAAACAAAAAAAAAAAAGAGAGAAAATTACAAAAATAAAAAAAAAAGAGAATATCAGAAAAAGAGTTAAGTCTTAGATGCATAGGTTCAAAGTGACGAAAATTAGCACCGTCGTTACAGACTCTAAATATTTAGGCTTTCACACATAATGCAACTAAATCCTAAGTGTTATACTTTATTTAGTTCGATGTGTTGGTAGGCATAATACATATAGGGAATCTCAAGGCTAATAAAATATTCTAGAAAAAGTCAAGCGTGTCACTAACCTAGATGTACGACCAATCGGTCTTAATTTTTATGTACAAGACATACAAACATTGAGTCTAAATGAGGTATGCAAACTTTCTGGGGATGTATGGCAACATCAAATACATCTAAAATGGAAAGAATAGAAATATCATATGTAACTGAGAGTCGAAAACATGCAACTCTGTTGTACGTAAGTACAGACCTGTTGTCTCTGTTTAGATTCGGGTTAGCAGACATGTCGCTTTGTTGTACGTCAGTACAGACCTGTTACCGCTATCTGCTAACTTTAAAAATAAACCTTAAGTCGAACTAAGACACTTTGTTGTATGAGAATACAGACCTGTGTCCGATGTTTGTCTTTTAAAGAAAGTTTGCAAATACCAACAAGTTAGAATTTTGTCTGTGTGCCTTGATCATAAAAGTATGTCTATGTCTGAGTCACGTAAGATAATTTCCTGATAAATAAAAAGGCCAAGGGATATTCCGAAATGTAGAATGTTTAACAGGGTAAAATACCAACAATCGGCTAAATAGGTATGTCACAACGAACAATCAAAGGAATCAAAAATTCCTACGTGTGAAAGTTTAAGTACTGAAAGTTAGTATCAGACATCGCTATCTGATTGAATCTTTCTTTGACTATTCTCGCAAAAAATATACTATGTAGTGTAGGTTAGAGTAGCTTAAGTTTAAAATTAATTTTATTTTATTTTATTTTATTTTTATCTTCAGTAGGATAAAGGTCAAAGTTTCTAAGGATGCATGATTGGTTGAATAAACAAATATTGCGTGAAAATCTGTTGCTTAGTGTGATTGGTTCTGCAAAAGTTGTAAACCTCCATTACATGGAAAAGTTGTAAAAGTTGAATTTTATTCAAATATTTTCAAAATTTTCATTTAAGTGTTGAAAAAGTTGAAAATTGTTCAAAGTTTTTCAAATCTTAAGAGGTTGGTACTATTTAAACTAAGGTAATGATAGTTTCTCTCGAACTTAGTTCTCGTGTTTGGTTTACGCTATAAACCTTCAAAAACTTTAAGTAGGAGAGTTTCATTTTATCTTTATCGTTGAATACTGAGTTTAATGTCCTACTAACATTAATGACTTGTTTCATGTGTTGATTAAGTCTATACAGTGTTAGCCTTGAATTATTCACAGAATTACAGATTCTACAACTGACAAAGGCGATCTGTGAACTTCATGCCAATTTGGATCAGACAGAGACTGATCAGTAGCAGCAGATTGCAAATCTGGAGGCTATATTGGCATCTTGTTGAAAGATCATCCATCTCAGGGGGAGAAATAGTAGAGAGTGGAGAAATCGTAGAGAAGCTGTCCTTCGAAAAAGATAGCATGAGCAGTGAGCTGACAAGTCAAAGAAGATAGCTCGAATAGTGAGCGGGCAGATCTTTCAAGACAGTAGTGAGCTGGCAGATCTTTCAAATATTGGCTCTCACTGCTGATCCTCAGGGGGAGTCAGTGTCCGAAGCTACTGACAATAGGAAAGACAAGGATTCAGAGACAACTGAAGTAACTGAAGACATGGTCTGACCGGAGCATTGTCAGAGTAGTTGAAGATGACTTAGAACTTTTTCCGAAGTATTATGAATGCATCACTCGATGAAGGTGTTATGAATAATGATCAGAATGGGATAGATCTAGAGATGCAGAAGACTGCTCTAAATGATGAATCAGATTCTGAAGTTAGAAGTGACTGACTTTACCTTAGAAAGACCGTATAATCTAGGAAGACCATTCTGGGCTGAGGTGTTTGCAAAAACTGTCAGAAGAAAGGGTCGTACTACAGATTTAAGAGGTTAGTCTAAGAGGTATTAGAAGCGCTGTGGATAACAAGGAGAAAGGGTGATCTCGACATTCATTGTCATTAAAGCAAATAGTCAATCAAGATCAATGAACAAAAACTAGAAGCTATCGTCAAGGGGGAGTCTGTTGGTACATTCCGTGTGACGACAGCAGTCTAGTTTTAAGACAAGTTCTTAGGTGATTCTAGAATACAAGTATTGGCTAGATTCGAATAGGTAAAGGAAGACATTCGAATCTGTGATAGATTCGAATGTATCCTTAGATTCGAATGGGCTAGATTCGAGTCTGTCAGATGGACAGATTCGAATGGGCCTTAGGCC
>JAANYP010002051.1:892500-898391 GCA_020465985.1 Centrapalus pauciflorus | reverse complement strand
GGCAATGGTATTGAATCATGCTGAAAAAGATAGAAAATCCAAGGATTTACCATATCGGTTATTCATGAACACAAACACCCTTGTAAGTTTGTACATTGATTATATTATACTATCATAAATGTTGTTTAAACAATTCTAACATTTTACATTTTATGTTTTCAAAAAGGCTGAGCAAATGATTTCTGATGGAGTGGATGATAAACTATCTGCAATGTTCAGCTCAAGTATGTATGATGTTATGAAGCAAACAAGGTCTGGAATGGGATTTCATGATATTGATATGGTGAGTCCCACTTTGAAACAACAATCTTATTACCAATCAATTGTTTTGTATAATCATTTACACAACTCCAGTGTATACAAATACTTTTATTAAATTAGTGATATATGATATGCTGAATGCTCGAGTTATATCTGACATGACATATAGAATAGTAAGCTTACTTTTATTTAGAATATATGATATACTGAATGCTCATGTTATATCAATTAAGTTCATTGAATTGTTGTGATTGTTTAGGTTTTTTTCCCAATGATAAGATCGCAGCATTTTTACTTGATGGTGTTCAACTTGAAGAAGGCTAGCTTTGACGTTATCGATAACAGTGGACATGATATTCCATTTGAAACAAGTATTCAGTGATTCCAGAACGCTTGGTACGTATTAAAAAAATGAGAATACTATATATATCTTATTGTTTTCCATTGATAACAGTGGTCTTTATACTTACTTATATTTGACATTGTTCTCTTTAAATACCAGCAAGACTTCTTTGTTGACTTCCTTAAATCAATAAACCACAAGAAGGCAGATGCAATAAGGAAGGTTAAGCCAAAGCGGTTGATGTTGAAGTGGAAGATGAAAACAAACAGTGTTGACTGTGGTGTCTTTATGATGAGACACATGGAAACATACAATGGAAACGGGGCGAAGAATTGGGACTGTGGATTGGACAGGGAGTCGGACTTTCAAAGAGTTCAACTGAAGCGTTTAAGATCAAAGTACTTGACAAAGATTCTACTTTCAGACTTGAACTTGATGAGAGATCAATTGTTGGAAAATGCTGAATACTTTGAAATACTGACAAAAGATATCATTCAAGATCTGAAAGCAGAATCCGTTGCTGAATCTGATAAACGTCTTGCTGTATTAGACTGATTCTGATAGAATATCTCTTGTTTTTAATGGCAGCTAAGATACAATTCTGGTTCTACTTTTAGACGAATGACTTTGACATGTGTTCCTTTTTGAAAAAAAACAATGTTAGTGGTATTATAATCCATGTATATTATATGATGAAGGTTCTTTCATATGGTTCTTGGAATCTGTGTTTTCTTTCCAATATTGATACATAATTTCTTTCCAAATACTATATGATGAAGGTTCCAATATTAATCGACATCAACTGGTTCAATTATTATACCTATCATTAAATCATATATATGATTTGAAACATACTTTAGATTTTTGATAGTATTTTTTCAATACCTTTGTTGTCATTTCTCACATCAGTAACTATGTATCAAATTATCTAAACAAAATCTAAAAACTATGATACATGGTCATTTGTTAACTGACATGACATGTTGAATGATCAGTTTATAACGGACATTCTATGTAACATCTCTCATCTAAATTTTGTTTAAGATGGTAGTTCAAGCTGTTGCAATGTAAACATCAAAACATTATTTGTAAATGCGTCAATACATGTTCCCTTTTTCAAAATAAAAATATGGTTGTTGCAATCCATAATTTCCTTGTTATATCATGATATGTTGAATGACCACTCTATGATATGTTGAATACTAATGTTATAACTGCAATGCTATGTATAATATCATGCATGATATGTTGAATGACCATTCTATGATATGCTGAATACTCATGTTATAACTGCAATGCTATGTATAATATCATGTATTATAAACTGTAGTAAAAAAAACTTCAACATAAAATGTATCGAAACATTATTTCTAAATGAATTCCTTTTTTCAGAACAAAGAATAAAATGCAATTAAAAAATCTTAGTATAAAACCTATCTAAAAAATTATGTACTATTTTTCACAGGACAATTTCGTGAATCATGTGAACACAATTTCCCACAGCTTTTGCATCGTCTTTTTGGCTTCTTACTCTCAATAACAGATTTCTCACGAAGTCCAATCAACCTCTTTGCTGTTCCACAACCTTTGTTTCGTATTCCGCGTGGCACATGTATATTTATCTTGTCCGGTTGTTGAATTCCAAACAACATTTCAATCCCATCTTTCCTAGTGATATCACGTGTGCAATCCCCATCTTCATCAACTTCAAATATTGTCTCTTTAAACTTGCTGAATATTAATTGTAGCTTCTCCGGTGAGCCTTTTAAACGCAAAACAACATTTCTTGCAAAAGACATGAAGTCATTGGAAAGTTTATTATCCTCCATAGCATTCCCAAATGTACGATACCGAACTCTATTGAAATTTGTTGCTTCTTTGCTCCAACGCTTTAAAATATACTTGCTTGGTATCTCTTCAACATCATTGACATTGAAGAAACAAAACATGTGTCGACAAACTATACCAATCCGAAAAAACATAAGACAACTGCATTCAATCTCTCCTTTATTCACATTATTAACAACCTGAAAATATAAATATATAAACAATTAACAGTATTCAGAATAATTCTATGCTGAATAGTAAAAGAAGACATTATATACCGTATACTCCTTTGATGAATGTCTGCCATTGAACTTCTCTTTAATAATCGTTGTTTCAACATCATTTTTCAGCATACTTGACTTCTGAACACATAAAGAAAATGCCTTGTTAATTTCTTCCTGTACAATCCCAAATATGTTACGCGTGTACACATCATGAGCATGACGTTCAATCCTTAATGGTGTCTTCATTCTTGCACT
The DNA here is from genome assembly GCA_020465985.1 of Centrapalus pauciflorus. Classification (NCBI taxonomy): domain Eukaryota; kingdom Viridiplantae; phylum Streptophyta; class Magnoliopsida; order Asterales; family Asteraceae; genus Centrapalus; species Centrapalus pauciflorus. Next base: position 895,481 of record JAANYP010002051.1, on the reverse strand, counting down.
AGAAGAATCATCATCATGATCTAAATCACACTGGACATTTCTTTGCTTATCCATAGCTCCCTCAAATCGCATCATAAAATCAAACAAAGTAGCTCTATGGTTCTTCACATTACCAAAAAATGCATTCTCACTTTCTGAAAGAGATGTCGTCCTCATTAAACCGTTCATAGGCACATCTCTGAAATATGCAGGAATACATTTATCACGCATTGCATAAATGTCATTAAACCATCTATTCTCTGCAAGATTATAATCCTCTATAAAAGAATTCCATCCCTTCTCAAAATCTTCAATGTTACAATCACGGCTCCACATCAAATTGTTAAAACTTCTTCTAAAATCCTCATTGTTGAATAGTTCTCTTGTAACCTATGAACGCATTAAATAAAAAAAGCATTAAATTGATCACTAATACATACTAGTTATTGAATTAATGTTATATCATAAAGAAAAATGTTGTCATGATATACTGAATAACACTTGGAGAATTCCAAAACTGTGTATCATTGAATGATCATAGTCATGTAATTATTCAGTATTGAATTAATGTTATATAATAAAGACAAATATTGTCATGATATACTGAATGATCATAGTCATGTAATTAAATACCTTATACTACATTCAATATGTAATAAGACGATTATTCAATAATCAATTACCTTAATAGAAAGTTTCCTTGTAATGTGCCACATACACAAACGATACTTTGAATCCGGCAAAACATGTTCAATGGCTTTTATCATCGAAGGATCTTGATCAGTAACAATTACAGAAGGCTTCTGACTCATACATCGTACAAACACATCCAATAACCAAGAGTATGACTCAATTGATTCATTGGCTAGCAAACCCGCACCAAATGATACACATTTCTTGTGATTGTCAATTCCAGTAAATGGAACAAAAGACATCATATACCTGATAACATTGTCAAAAATATTTAGAAAACTAAATATAAATTCAATAAAAAATAACAAAGAAACAATGACATTACTTGTTTGTTCCATATGTCGCATCAAAAGACACTATGTCACCAAACTCTTTATAATTCAACTTTGAAGTTTCATCAGCCCAAAATAATGCAAGAAGCTGACCATCATCTGCACATTTGCTCTCACATGTGAAATTTCGAACATCTTCAGACTTTTTTGTAAGACGATCAACTACCATTTGTGCATCACTCTCATCTATGAACCTATTAAGGTCTCTCTTGAAGTTCTTACAATCAGTCCTTGAGAAATTAATATATTCATATCCACCAGCAAGATCAGCCATGTACCTATGCGCTATAACAGGTCCAACATTTGACCTTGATATTCGCTGAATGAAAGCTTGATCAGCAAGACTCAAATTTCTTCTTTTTTTTAACCGAAACTTATTATCTTCAGTATACAATATATGATTGTGTCTCTCTTCAAATACATACAACTCATAATGACCCATAGATCCAGCAACTAATCTAAATTTGGCTCCAGCGATACATTCTGATTTTATCACCTTTGACTTACGCATTATACCAGAATTAGAACAACCTTTGCCTGTATCATAACTAACCTTCGATGCCTTCCCTTCTTTATTACATAACACATACTTCAATGAAACAAATCCTAGTGCATTCTTCTTTGTTGTTGATTTTTTCACATTGAATCCTGCAATTTCTGCATATATCTCATAAAACTTGATTGCATCATCCAATGAAAAAAATATGCTTTTGACTTTTGGTTTCGTATATTCTGGTACATTTGGTGTCCAATATCTAGTTCCATCTGTCGAAATAGATTCTATGAACTCTTCTTCATCAGCATCCTCAATATTAACATTTACTACAATAGATAAAAGATAAATAGCAGTAACAATGTTACTAGGATAATAACAAAAAAAAAACAAGGAAATTCAATATCGCATCATACTGATATCACTATCAATTCGACATTACATATGAAACTAATTAATATTCTGATATGTTTTATATAATCAGAATATCATCATCATACATAGCATGACACTTATAAACTGTCCATTCAGCATATCATACCAGTCTATATCTTCAATTAATGTTTCAAACTTTAATGTTTTCAGTGTATTCATGTGATCAATGAGAACACAGCATCGGACAAAGCATTTACAAATGTATAAAAAAACACATTCAATATCGAATGATAGTGATATTACTACCATGCAACATCGCATATTAAGCTAGTTAGGATGTAAACTATTAACGATTAAACGTTGATCATTAAAATAAAATTCAGATACAACTAACATGAAGTATATAATATTCTATGTATGCTGTTATACATGTATACGTTGAAAACATAACAGTGTCTTAAACATCGAAATTAATAAATTTGTCGCTAAAAGAAATAAAAACAACGAACAAATAAACAACCTTGAAACATCATACGATTAGTTAATCAAAATAATCTAATGATAATCATCATCAAAACTAAAGCTTACCGCAACATTCCTTTTCATCCATAGAATGTAAAAAAATCGAATCAATCGTGTTCTTCACCTCTGTTTCACCTTTTTTCTGCTGAAGATCCATCACTATCATCGATCGTGTTCTGCAACTCTGCTTCACCTTTTTTCTGTTGATGATCCATCGCTATCGATTGTTTACCTTTGTATAAGCGTGTATTTGATTTTCCTTTCCAAAATCACAGAGAATACTTGCCAAAACAATGAAAGTCAACAAGAATGCTTCCGAGGCGTATCAGCGTGTATTTCCTTTTCCTTTCCAAAATTACGATTATACCCTTATTAACTTAAAAGATCCGGCTAATAAATCAAGGGCTGAGATCGGTTCTATGGTTCTACACTAATTTAAGGTTCTGCAATGATCCCATCTATATATATATATATATATATATATATATATATATATATATATATATATATATATATATATATATATATATATACATTTATATATATATATATATATATATATATATATATATATATATATATATATA
>JAANYP010002051.1:820000-890000 GCA_020465985.1 Centrapalus pauciflorus | reverse complement strand
ACATTTGCCACTGCATCATATAGATATATATAAATAACACGAAATGCCAGACCAATGTCGAGAAGAACAATTAATTAAATACAGAAAACTAGTTTTGTTAATTTGTTACATAAAGAACCTTGGTTCCAGGAAAATTGTCTAGTGTAAAGTGTCTTTCCATCAGGGTTAACACCAAATGGACCGATTTCAGTGAGAGCACCCATGCCAAATGATGAGCATCCAGGTCCTGCTCAAGAAAGACATGCTTGATTTACTTATTTTTTTGGAAGGCATGACCATTACATAATAGTTAGATGAATACAAACAAATATATTTGTATCATCATTCATCAAGGTTTAGTCAATACTTAGACAAGTACGTACCTCCATTGAGCCACAAGATTAAAGGCACCGTAGAACAATTGGAAGAAGATTCTGCAAAGTAGTAAAACAATGATCTCCCTGTAGATTCATCAACGTCAATGTATCCAGCGAACTGCTTGAAGTTCACCGGTGTTGTCGTCGGCTGGCCAGGGAGTCCGTCTTTCAACAAGTGATCATTGTCAGCCTCTCGCTTCTCCCAAGGTCCATATGTGTGTGCATTCAAGTTATTGTGTTTTATAAAATCATTATAATCCGAGTGAAGTGGTTTAGATCGTCTAAACCTGACAAGTGCCGAAGCTTGGTCCATGTGAGATCCATAAACTTCAGCTACTACCACCAGAAAGAAGAAGACGCAAAACATCTTGGACTATTTTTTTGAATCTTTCAAGTTACTTGTTTGTGAAATATAATCGTTGGTTTCTTCTTTTTTTTTTTTGGAAAGGCAAAATTTTATTAAAGAAAAGACAGGCTCCAAGGGAGAGCCAAGAACAGTAGCAGCAAAATTACAACGAAAAACTTAAAAATTGTTGGTTTCTTGATTTCCCCTAGATCTCCTCCAGAAGCTTATATAAAGGGGAAAAGTGGGGAAAAGTGATCCAAGTAGGGGGAGATATAGTAGACATGATAGACTTGATAGTAGGTGTTTGGTTGGTGAACCCTGACATTTTTTTGCAATTAATTTTTTATAGTATTTATTAACTATTTTATTAACATATATACATTTTTTTATTTTGGTATTGTATATTGGATCATGAGTGTTTGCCATTGAGATTTGGTCTATAATTCATAAAAGATTCCAAATGTTAATCCTATTAAGTGGATCTTAAATATGGCAAAATTCAAGGCATTGGTGTTACTGTGTTAGTCAATGCAATTGTATTCTTTGACATGGTGGTTATAAATGTGTGTGTGTGTTTTTTCTTTTTTGGCTTTTTTTGGCAGATTGTGAATAAAATCTACAGGGTTGACATGGGTCGGTCAATCTAACTATCTAAGTGAACCTAAAACTTCATGTTTCATTTTGTATTTTTTTTTTCGGTTTTAATAAACTTGCTCATGAATTAATACATTTTTATTTTTGTGGTTATTTTGGTTTAGCTGGGGTCGGTTTTAATCAAATTTTTCTTCGGTCTATCTTGTACCTACATTTTCAATGAATTTAGCATCTAGCTTCTTTATGGATGCCAAGATATCCCAACAATTCTATATGGTTGTCATTGTCCCAAACCCAAAATGGATAGTGATGTTCACCCACCGAGATTTATGCTGATTTAGCCAATGGTGATTATAAATGAAAATTAAATAGATATTCCCTTCCCTGCTAATCATTCAACCCTCCTTAGGCTATGTTTAGTGCGCAGAATTAAAATAAAGGAATGGAATTGATCGTTACGATGGAACCAAGGATTATGTTCGTTTACTTTGTGGTTATGAAATAAGCTATTACATTCAAGTGTCACATTTGGTTGTACATGTTATTGTAATGAAACGAATTATTAAGACATACTGTATGGTAGGTTAGAATAGTAATAGGAATGGTATGACAAAATATCCATGTAATGCAATGCATATAACATACAAAACTCGAACTAAACCACATTATATTCTAAAAAATATATCATAGTTTTATTAAATAAAAAATAAATATCAATATATTTGAAATAACAAACTTCTTAAAATTGTAGAGTTTTTAATTTTATTTGTCAGACCATAAATAAATATTCATATTTTATAATAACATTGAAATTTCGGCATAATATCTTTTATTTGGTGGGAAATTTACTCAAATAAACTTATTAACACAACATCATTTTATATCATAATAAATATTATGTCAAATGTGTATAAAAACAAATTAGACATTAATCTCAACAGTCAAACAAGAGTATTATCAATTCTATTATTTTTCATTATTATCTATTCGTAACAAAATACCATCAAACTCCTCATTTGAATATGTTTCTTTGTTTTCAATATCAATAGTTATGTTATATTTATCATAAAATTTTAATAACTTATTAAATAAAATGAGGATACAATGGTCATTTTTCATTCCATTCCTGAAGGAATGAAAAAAAAAAACACAAGGGTGATGGATGTCATTACTCTGTAATTAATGAAGTTTTTCATTCCCATTAACGAGAAAAAGAAAATTAATCAAAAAAATAACAGCTTATTCCAATCCGTGTGTCATTCCTTCCTACCAAATACTATATATCTAGTTCATAAGTGATTTTTTTTCATTCCCTAAAGGAAAGAAATAAAAAATTACTAATATGACATCTTAATTTTATAAAATAATTTTTTAATGTTTAAAATACATCTTTACTAATAAATATCTATGTATTTTTTTTTCTCATATATATATATATATATATATATATATATATATATATATATATATATATATATATATATATATATATATATATATATATATATATATATATATATATATATATATATATATATATAGAATATGGTTCGTGTGAGTACTTAAAAAATGCAGAGTACCGTGAGTACCTGTGAACACACGGATTTCAGATGTGAACTTGCTCCGAAAAAAAGTTTTTTTTTTGAATTTTTTTTCATATTCATTTAGATACAAATAATATAAGGTTATTCGTAAAAAATTATATACATTCACACTTTCTAACATCTTAAAAGTGATGTGAACGTGAAAAAATTCATGTGAACATGCTTAGTTGTGAACACACGTTCACAACAGCAGAGTTCATGTGAACACACACGTTTCACATAGTTCTAGTGTGTGTTTATGTGTGATTTTTTGCAAATACTCTTGTATTATTAATTTAAACATGATTATGAAAAAAAATTTCAAAAAAAATGATTTTAAGCGAGGTACCTCCGGTACTCCGCAAAACTAGTGGTACTCATTTGAACCCAAATCTATATATATATATATATATATATATATATATATATATATATATATATATATATATATATATATATAGGGTCGAGATCCATGTGGAAAACTATATTAGACTGTACCGGAAAACATATCAAATGTACATGTTCATCATGAAAAAATGTTAAATTTCACGTAAAATTATAATATACATATGTTCAAATTTGCATTATGATTAACTAATTTATATCATTTACATGTTCATTGAGACAAAATGTTTAATTTCATGCAAAAATACGTAATACACATGTGTTCATGCATATTGCATATTTGAACATGTTTTTATTGTTATTTTGCATGAAATAGAACATTTTATTCTAATAAACATGTAAATGATGTGAACTAGCCAATAATAATGCATATTTGAACATATGTATATTGTAGTTGTCCATTAAATTTAACATTTTACCGTAATGAACATGTACATTTTATATGGTTTTGCAGTACTCTAGTCAAAGATGGTTTTCCATGGATCTTGAACCTATATATATAAGTGTGTGTTAATTTGTGTGTGTGAATCCCAAAGATTATTAACAATCAATGTTTAAATTAACGTTACAAATATGATATGCTAATTTCATATACATTCTTAAAAATTTTGTGAATATTCATGTATATTTATATGAATTGTCATCCAAGTGAATGATTAACATCATTCATATGATTTTTTTAATCATTCACAATTTTAATTTTTGAATCTTAAAAGTATAAATGCATGATGTTTTTGATAAAAACTCTTATAACATTGGTTTATACATGTTTATGTAAAAAAAATTATAAATGATTATTCATAAGATGGTGCATTCGGTACTCTCCGTTATTTAGGATAGCTATACAAGTGTCTGCATGTGTGAGTGATTTTAGGGATGTAACCATTATCGTCATTTTTATATGGTATTACGGAGGAATTCATATAAATTTAAACGCTAGATTAATTGTCGATGTTTATTTGTAACGGAATATTGAATTCTCGTCAAGAATGCAATCACAAAATGCTATAAATTGAATAAGCTATTAATTAACAACGAGCGAGAACAAGCTAGTAATGTTTTTAAAGACCTTGTCCTCTTCACAAATGAATACCCACATCACATGATCTTCCTCATTTTATGTTTCCTAGGTATTTTTCTATTTTACTTTTAATGATTTCATTCTTTTTATTATTATTAAAAAAAAACTATTATATATACAACAATAGTTTCTTTTCCCCTCGGTAACTAATTGATACTGTTTTAGTAATTCGTTTTTACAATTTCAAGAAGTCTTGCATGCATGTATATTTTCTTAGTTTGAAAGAAAATTTTGATGCGTGATGCGGAATTATGATGCATTTGTGGTGGTGCATGGAGGTTTTTCAAAGTTTTTCGATGTATGTTGGTTTTCCATTGAACCCCATTCATATATCTATTTGTTGTTAATTATAAAAATATTCAGGGTGAAGTTGATTATTTGCATATTGATTGAGTTACGTATTCTTAAAACATATTTCTTTAATGTGTGTCACCTCTTAACCACGCTAGTACAGCCGGGGATTTTAAAACTGGTTTTTAATGCTATAGACCCCGGTTTTACTTACGGTCTCTAAACACAGGGGTCTCAATGCCCTACTTAAACACTCCGGTTCCGAACCGGTCTCTACGTACATCTTCAAAGCCGGTTATCAACCGCTCTATATAGATATCTTAGAGACAATACTCTCTATCCATCCCGGGAGCACCAAGATGTACAGAGATCTGTGTGAGTTTTATGTGGGCCGCTATGTTGAAAAGTGTATGACTTGTCTACGTGTGAAAGCTGAGCATCAAAAGCCTCACGGGCGCCTTCAACCTTTAGAGATCCCCGAGTGAAAGTGGCATCATATTACGATGGATTTTATCGTTAAACTTCCATGCATGGTTAGAGGAAACGATATGATCTGCGTTATTGTGGACAGACTGACGAAGAGTGCTCATTTTCTGGCAGTTCGCGACACCATTACAATGGATCAGTTGGCATAACTCTATAATAATGAGGACCCTTCGTGCTCAAGTCTTATTGGATGCTTGTTTTTATATGTTTTTTTTATTTCTAATGTATAGTTAATGTTTACATTCCTTTCATTTTATTGTTTACATTGTTTTTAATTAATAGTTATAATTATTTTTTATTCTTAATGTTTAATCTATGTCAAAGTCTTAATCTATCTATATATATATTAATAAAAAAAAAATATTTTGTGTCACATGTCATCTTATTAGCTCATGAATTTTTCATTTTCCCGCCTAAAAAACTTCCATATATATTTATTCCAATTTTATTTTAATTGATTTGTAAATAATTAATTTTAATTACCACCTAATTAAATTTAACCATCATGAAAGTACCATTAAAAAGAAATCTAACCAAATGATTTTAATAACTTCTTGATTTAAACCATAATCTAATTCAAAATGATTTCTTTTGAATTATTTTATTAAAGATGTTGGATTAATTCTTATATATTATAGAATTTCAAAGCACAACTAATGATAGGTATTGAATAAAAGTTTATCTATTTAAAATATGGTTTAAGGTATATTCATACATTCTTAATTTTTTGTTTTTTCAAAAAAAAAAAAAAAAATCATACATGAATCTATTCTACATCCATTATGTCTTTTAACATAATCTGTAGATTGAATGTTCATTATGGACTATTTAACAAAAATTGTCATCTCATTGATTTAAAAGAAAATTGTATGGTTATAAAATTAATAATTATATATGTAAGTGTCCTAAAATAATAACATAAAAGGATTACTATATGTAGGAAAACTGATTTTACTAAAATAATAACATAAAAGAATTATCATATAGAAGTTTTATAATTTTAATGATTATAAAAGTTACAAAATTTTTCTTTATCATTATTATAAAATTTAGAGTTAATTGCATAGATGGTCCTTTAATTATCCCCAAGTTGCATTTATCGTCCTTTTTTCGAAAACGTTGCAATTTGGGTGTTTTATGTACCGAAAAGTTCCAATTAAGGTTCTTTCTAACAGAATCCGTTAAAGATCTCCGTTAAGTCAAGGACATTTTCATCTTTTTAAGGATAAAGGACTTTTTTGCAATTTATTATTATTATTACTATTATTATTATTATTATTATTTAAAAATAAAAACAACTTGCAGACATCCCCTTGTTTTTGAAAAACCAGCTAGATAACAAACAATTTTTCATTAAAATAAACCTAACCTTCAACATTCAACCCACGGTAGCCATCACCCATAAGCACGTCACACCACCACCGACGGCAATCACCAACACGATCAGGTTTGCTCCGTCGCCGCCTGCCCCTTCCTAATCTGCTCCGCTGTCGCCTCCGCCTTCCTAATCTACTCCGCCGCCTCCACCTCCCTTATCTGCTCCGTCGTCGCTGCCGCCGCCATCTCCCTTGCAGTTTAGCACATCCCTTGGTTTTGAACGGTGTGTGTGTGTTTGTTCGTCCATCTACTTCGTCTTCTACATCAGGTCCTCTCTATTTCATCGATGGCTCCACCGTACAAGCCTTCGTCAACGACGAAGCTCAGTTCAAAACCAGCGTCGACGGCGGCGGTTTGAAACGGGTGCTGAGTCGCGGCGACGGTAGAGGAAGCCGGAGGTTGCAATCTAGATCTGGGTTTTGTATACATACATAACATGGAATGATGATTGTGATTTATAGTTGTATGTCAATATTTATTTAGGATGTGTGCCTTTGTTTTCCATGGATTGGAAATGGAGAAATCGTATAGTACATGCTAATAGGCTCCGTTTGTTTTTTTAAGAGTTTAGACGTCTAAACACTTTTTACCTTCTGTTTGATAAGATATTAAAAAATGTCTAAAATCTGTTTAGACTAGATTGTTTGTTTTTTAATTTAATAAAGTGTCTTATTACATATAATTTATCAAAAGACAAAAGACAAATTTAAAATAGACAAAAGTGAACAGACAAAAGACAAATTTAAAATCTGATTGAAACAGACCACAGTCAGACATCAGATGTCTGATTGGAGTAAGAAAAACAAACGGCTTTTAACCTCTTATATCTGACCGGTTCAGATATTAGAGGCAAAAAAGTGATAAGAGGAAAAAACAAACGGAGCCTAAGCAGAAAATTCAAGAAGATGACTTGTTTGTCCAGATTCAGTTGCCATCTCTGCTTTCTATTTCCGCCCTTGTTGTCTTCCTGTTTCTTGGGCTCCAGATCTTGCTTCACGATTACGGTGCGTTTGCCGGTTTTCTTTGCACGTAATCCACCAGCTCCGCCGCCGGGAAGTGCCCGCCATTTGTGAACTCTTTAGATCCGGCACTGCACTTTCCACACCTACATTTGGGGAACTGACATTGGAAGGAGCGTTGGTGAAAGGTGCGCGGTGGATTTTCTGGCGGACAACAGTGCGAAAGCGAAACCCACGGCGGCACTCGGATGGTGGTTGAGTGTTTTCTTGTTTTGCGTATGGGATTGAGTTCCATATTGTATGTGGAAGTGGAAATAAAAAAAAGGTTTTATGATGATGATGATGATGATGATGATGATGATGATGATGATGATGATGATGATGATGATGATGATAAAATTTGTAAAAATGATCCTTTGTCATTAAAAAGACAAAAATGTCATTGACTTAACTGAGACATTTAACGGATTTCGTTAGAAAGGACCTTAATTGCAACTTTTCGATACATAAAACACCCAAATTGCAACGTTTTCGAAAAAAGGACGATAACTGCAATTTGAGGATAGTTAAAGGACCATCTATGCAATTAACTCTAAAATTTATAGCAATATGTTATGATATATTTATTTTAAACAATAAATACTTATAAATATACCCATGTATTACATAGGTAGAAAAACTAGTGTATATATAAATGTTTATTTTATGTATAATTGTGAATAAATATATTTTTTATGTTTAATTTGCTTTGTGTTATAAGTGACATTAAGTAATAACACTAAAAGCTGCATAGAGTCATTAAATTAGATATTAAAAAGTTAAGTCTTTTCTAACCGAGCGAGACCAAGACGTTAAGATAATTCCAGATCAAGAATTCGATTTTCATAATGAAAAAAAAAAGATATAAATTTAGGAGTGGATTTAGAGAGGTATGTGAGTATAGTCTTTTGACTTTCAAAAAAAAAAAAAAAGAAGTTATGTTTTTTGGTTAAATATAATTATATTTATATGCTCCTAAAACTTATAAACTAAAATTCATTCTTTTGTTATTTAAGTTTATAAAAAAAACAGGTACATCTATTAGTTATCATTCTTTATTTTCATTTATTATTTTCAACTTTTACATTTTAAAAATTGTAAAGTACACAAATGGTCCCTAAAATGATTTAGTTTGATCATTTTTTTTAAATATCAATTTCATTATTTATGTTTCACTTTTGATCAGTTTCTTTCATAATATGTAAATATTTATATATTTAATCGTATATGATTGGTCCCTAAAATTATTAAAGTATTTTAATAATAATATATTGTTATTATATTTATATATTTTGTTAAACTAAAAATTATATATTTTATGAAAACATCAAAATTACGTATCAACTTCAAGAAATAATTAAATCACACGTATATTTTATTAAGATATTTAAAGAGATATTATAATCTTTTATATATATATACACTGTTATAATTAAAATTTTTCTTTTTTAGTAGATTTATATTTAAATCTAACGTTGTTTTTTATAAATCTTTAAAAAAAAAATTCTATTTATCCACTATAAATCAATTAAAAATCTCTTCCTATATTTATATTTATAGCTTTATTTTTTAAAATCCTTTACATTTTTACGAATTTGTAATTTTAATAAATCTTAATTAAAATCTAAAAGTTTTATAACTTTTTTTGAAAACCTATTAATTTTTTTTATTTTACTCATATATTATAACTTTTTAAATTTATATAATTGTAAAGGGATTTGAAAGTAATCGAATTATATTCTTAAAAGTAGAAAAATAAAAAAGACATCTTTTACAAATTCGATTTTAAAAAATATAGAAATTTAATTTTTTAATGAAGATCCATAATTTTTAGTTTAACAAAATACATAAACTTAATGTATTTTGATTTAACCACAACTGAAATCGTAACGTATAATATAACGAGATATGCATACACTTGGGTACACATACATACATTAAGTTAAATCGAAACATATTAAGCTTTTATATTAACGAAATATATAACGTTATATATGTTATGCTTTAATTATTTTGTTAAGTTGATACATTTAGATTTAATTATTAATTTTAGTTGAAATACTTAAAACCATAAAAAATATAATATTTAGTTAAACAAAATATCGATAAATATAATAATAACAACATAATAATAATAATAATAATAATAATAATAATAATAATAATAATAATAATATTAATAATAATAATATTATTATTATTATTATTATTATTATTATTATTAAATACTTGAATCATTTTATGGAGTAATTATATATATATATATATATGTGTGTGTGTGTGTGTGTGTGTGTGTGTGTGTGTGTGTGTCTTCATTTGTTTATATATTTACATAAAGTGCAACGAAGTGAAAACTATAAACTTGATCAAAAGTGAAACATAATTAAAAAAAAATAAAATTGGCATTTATCAAATTAAATCAGTGTACGGATCAATTGTGCAATTTAAACCTTTTAGAGCATAGAAGTTGAAATAAAAAGAATTAAACATGGAAAGATAAAATGAATAATAAATGACAAATTTAAAAAAGTACCATCATTTGGTAAATAAATTTAAAAGTACAATTGTTTGGGAAATAAAATTCTAAACCACTATGTTTTTGCAAATAACTCCATTCTGCAAGCAAGATAACTTTTTTAAAAATAAATTTGTATAGTTAAAAACTCCAATTATCATAAAAATTTACCGTTTAAATATAAACATGCATGTTACGTGCGTGTTTGTCATTGAGCTATTAGAAGATTTAACTTTTAATTTTGAAAGCTCAAAAGCTTTAATTTTTAATTTTCAAAAGCTCAAACTAAAAAATTCCGTTTAATTGGTAGAAGTCTGTTTTTTAGTCGAAAGTAAAAGTTCTTTAAAAATATTTTGAGCTTTTGATCGAACAAAATAAATTTTTTAGTAGCTACAACCATTTTTATCAGACACACTTAGGCCACAGGGAGTGGGGGCATCCGTCGGCATGCCTCGATACCGAGGATGCACACCGGCCCAAGGCCTCGGCATCGGCAAAAGAAGTCTCGGCATCGGCATCAAAATGACGACTCTCTCTCCTCTTTTTGACTCCCAACCGCGCGCGCGCGCACACACACACACATATAATTATTTCAAACAATCACTTTTCATTCTCTATATATACACACATATTTTTTCTAAAATATCACAACTCAAACACAAACCTCTCAAATATTTTTTTAAGACATTAGTCATTTGACTGGAAAACAACTCAAAGTCGCGTTGAAACAAAAAAATAGAAAAAAATGGGGATTGTAGATTTTATTTTTAAGTATGTTTTTTTAAGAAAAAAATGTTATGTCATTAGTTTTAATGTCTTAATTTTTAAGTTGAATGTTTTAATTTTTAAATTGAATGTTTTAGTTTTTTATGTTATGTTTAATTTTAATATTATTACTAAAAAGTTATTTTTTATTTCAATATTTTTATTTTAAGTTTAAAATGAAAATGAAAATAAAATAAATCGAATGACATCCACACCCTCGGAATAGCATCAAAATGACAAAAAAAAAAAAAAGCAAAGCTAACGTGGCTGCAGTTTTGGGTGGCATCCACTCCCTTTAGACTTATAAAAAGTAAAAACACTAGCTCTTTCAAAAAAAAAAAAAAAAACTCCGAACCCTAAAAGCTCGAGCTACTAAGGGCGTATTTGGCAAATATTTTTAAGAGTTTCAACTTTTTGATTTTTTAAAACTCAAGTTTTCAAAAGCTCCGTTTAATTAAATAACAATAACTATCTTTCACGAGAAACTACTTGAAATAGTTTTCAAAAGTAACTTGAGTTTTTTATTGAATAAAAATAATTTTTTTATCATTCTAATAATTATAAACTACAAATTTTAGTTAATATTAATGTCATTTTATTTCATTTAATACTAAATTACACATCTAAACCTACTTTTACCCAACACATTTATAAAAAACTATAGTTGCCAAAAATTCCAACTACTAAAAGTAACTCACGATTCAAGCTCGAAGTTTCAAGTTTTTGTAATTTTGAGACATTTATCCAACAGTTTTATAAGTGAACTTTAAGGTTTACGTAGTCGGCAATAATGTCAAATGTGTGAAACGGGTCGAATGTTTGTGGTAACATTAATCATAATAGTTCTATGTTTCTAAATCATGTAATTCACACTGATGGATGATGGAGTAATAATAACTTCGATGAGAAAAGCTAAAATCGCTAGAAGAAAGAGATATTAGTGATCATCATGAGGATGACAAATCCAAAGTTAAGAGTATGATGTTACATGAATTATGTAGTGAATCATGGAGATTTGTGCTCTATATTGGGTTTTTGTAATTATATTGTGTATATACAAATTAACTAGTTGAATCAATGACATGTGCACCGTTGGTTCACAAAGCAATGATAAAAGGCGATGGAGACCCTGTGAATTGAAGGGATTGCTCCTTTTTTGTATGGGAGAAAGAGAAAAGAGAGAATTAGGGTTTAATTTAGCAGTCATGCTCATGCAACATTGATTGATGCTACGTTTTTTTATTCGCCCATATCATTCAATGGAAATGAATGTGTTAGGCCAGAGATTCCCATTCCAAATTTGAAATTTAGCACTTTAATTATTTTTGTGTTTACCCTTTAGTAGTAAAATTTTCAGTCTTATCTCATGCGTGGTGAGTGATCGATCGAGTGAGTTGTGCGTCACTTTTCAATCTTCTTTCTAATGCTAGAAACTTTAATTCCTATCAACATGCTTCCATTAATTGTACGTGTGTTAGTGCGACAAAACTTGTGTCGATAATGCTATACTATACTCCCAGTGATGTTTGGAGCTCACCGTTTATTGATTTCTCAGGTTTGCTAGCCGTCGAATTCCATCATCTATAAAAGATGGATGTGTGACAAGATTGGTTCCAATAATTTTATATTTGTATATACTAGTTGTTCTTTGAAAGATCTATGGATTCGCTATTTCAATCAAACGTGACATGAAATAGTATTGATTCGCTTGATTATGTTGTTCATTCAATTTTATTGACCATTCCAATCCTTTGTTATTTTATTATGTCCAATAAAATGTAGCCTAAAGGTTTAATCATACAAAATATGAGTTTCATTGTACGGTTTTAAAAAATCGAATGATATTTACGTAAAAGAATAATATATGTATTTAAAAAAGTAAAAAATTTGTTGGGTTTTTATAATTATATTGTGTATGTGACGACCTCTTATTTTGATAGTATTATTGGAATCACCAGGATCAACAAACAACTCAATGAATAACATGATAATTAAAATTGAATACTTAAAACAGATTTAAGCAGTTCCACACTAAAGCAATATGAGTATATGTCTATAGTGATAAAGTCTAACTATTACAACATCATAATTGTTTTAAAGTCATGAAATCCCATCCCTAAAGCGACATCGACCATGTACCAATTAGCTTTTAAGGACACCGAGATATGAATTGATATTTCTTAAGTAGATTGTCCAGCTACACATTTGCCTTTGCCTGAAAACATTGTGAGTCAACAGTAAGCTAATTTGCTTAGCGAGATAACAGATTATGCAAACAACAAATATTTCTTTACAAGCATTGCGTGACTATGGGCAGTGTAAGCCCCAATGTATGTGTAAACATGCAGTGTAAGTCTCGTAGTATGTGAAAACCATGCAGTGCAAGCATGGGGTTGGTTGTTCAAATGCTGATCGGGGATGTGCCGAACCTGACCAGGATAACGAGTGGGATGATCAGTCCCCGACAGTGGCCTGCTGTCAGCCCCAGTCCAGGTCGCATCAGATTGTGAAGTAATGATCATGCAGTGCAAGCATGATGTAAATAGATGCACTTTCAAATGAACGCTGGCTACATGTGTGTTACATGTCAAGTACGAGTGTGCATCATAACAACAAATTAATCAGGAGTGCCAATTGATGTAATGAACAATGTGAACATGCCATTGAATTGTAAAAGTGTGAATGCAAAGACAATAAATGTTAGAATGATAATCTATTACTCACAGTGATTGGTATAGGTGATTTGTCTCTGAATCAATGTGTGTTTTAATAACACCACAATGATCAGTAAAGTCAGTGTAATAGTGATTTAGTGTCAGTAATTGCTTAAAACTAAAATTCTGAAAATTAAGTATAATTGGATCTGACCACATCCGAATTCGGATGGTCCGAATTGCAGATGGTCCGAAACAGGGGTGGTCCGAATTGGGGTGAAGTCCGAATTGGGCTATTGGTCCGAATTGGTAGGGTCCGAATTGAGTATGGGGTCTGAATTAAGCAAGGTCCGAAATTACTGTTGGACCAAACTGGGTATGGTCCGAACTGAGTTCATACTTAGTAAAATTTTCAATATTTTCCAGAATTCATTTTTTGACCAATTTTACATGTTTTTGTAGATATGAACTTAAATACACTATTTCAACTTATAACATGTCATAATGTACCAAAAATTCCACATTTGTGTCCATTTTTCTACAAGTCTCGAAGAACACACACACTAAAACACACACTAATTCCAAAATCATACTTAGAGTGTGAATCTGATTCTGAAATTTGGTATACTACAACATCAATGCTCGATTTTAACATAGCAACAACAATATACAACATGCATTAACAATCAAAAACCAGAATCTTATGATTCGGATTTCACAAGAACCGAACCAAAAACCACCAAAAATTGCAAGATTGGATGAATCTTACCTCAAATCGTTTGTTGCAATGCTTATAGTTCCTTCCAATAAGCTTGAATCCCGATTTTCAATACTTGAATCCAACAATTTTGGATTTGATGATGAATTAGTGGGTTTTTCTTAGATAGAGAGAGTGAGAGATCGAGAGAGTTAGAGAGAGAGTGAGATATTGAAAATGAAATGAGTTTTCCATCTTTTATTTGACACTTTGACCCATTTGCATAATACACCCCTCAACTTCGTATTTTTCTTATTTAACCGATTTTTATGATCAAAATTAACTTAAATTGATATAATCATCCATTAGTACAATAATTGAGTCCTTAAAATTGTAAATTACATATAATTGAAAAGTAGGGATGTTACAGTGTATATACAAATTAACTAGTTGAATCGATGACATGTGGACCGTTGGTTCGCATAGCATTGATAAAAGACGTGGAGACCCTATGGATTGAAGGGATTGCTCCTTTTTTGAGTGGGAGAAAGAGAAATAGAGAGAATTAGGGTTTTATTATAGAAGTCATGCTCATGCACGATTGATTGATGCTACGTTTTTTTATTCGCCCCATATCTTTCAATGAAAATGAATGTGTTAGTCCTGAGATTCTCATTCCATATGCACTTTAATTATTTTTGTGTTTACCCTTTAGTAGTAAAATTTTCGGTCTTTTTTCATGTGTGGCGTGTGATCGATCGAGTGAGTTGTGCGTCACTTTTTAATCTTCTTTCTAATGCTAGAAACTTTAATTCCTATCAACATGCTTCCATTAATTGTACGTGTGTTAGTGCGACAAAACTTGTGTCAATAATGCTATACTATACTCCCAGTGATGTTCAGAATTCACCGTTTATTGATTTCTCAGGTTTGCTAGCCGTCGAATTCCATCAGATGGATGCGTGACAAGATTGGTTCCAATAATTTTATATTTGTATATACTAGTTGTTCTTTGAAAGATCTTCATAACACACAGGTCGAAAACATGCAGTACGTATGATAGCTGTTCTTCGAAAGATCTATGGATTTGCTATTTCAATCAAACATGACATGAAATAGTATTCATTCACTTTATTATGTTGTTCATTACATTTTATTGTCCATTCCAATCCTTTGTTATTTTATTATGTCCAATAAAATGTCTTTAGTATATTACAATGAAAGTGATTCTGATTACGATGGTGAAATGTCTAACAATGAGACTGATAACATTGAGAATGGTCAATGAAAATGATTCTGATTGAAACACTTTATATTTATTAACATTTAACTTATTGTTATAGAAAGATTTATAATTTGTTCGTCTAATTAAAATGCACTATGTATTTTGTTTAGTATATGTGCATTCTATATATTTTAAGTTTTCATTTATTTTTAAAGTTTTGACACAATGCCTGGATAAACAATCTCATGAAATTTAGAATTGTTTGTTATTTTAAATTCCTCTTATATCATATTAATCCAAACTCACCACTGTTTGAATGGACATTTGGCAAACCATTTGACAGAAGTTCTTATTCGTTTATTTATCAAATGAACGAACATGAATATAATATGATTTTTGTTTGTTTAGCTAAATTTACAAATATAAACATATGTTTCATTAATTAATTTATTTTATTGGTTACAATTGTTTATATTCATTCGTTTATTTCTAATAAATATATTATATTTACTATAAATATATTATTATTATTATTATTATTTTGAACGAAACAATAAATACATAATTATTATTTTTTATAGTATAAATAATATATTTAATAATAATATATATTTTATATATATATATATATATATATATATATATATATATATATATATATATATATATATATATATATATATATAGAATCAGGTTCATCAGTGTACCTATAAGATTTCAGCGTACCCAGCGTACCTTAATGTGAATGATCATTCACATATATTTTTTTTTGAATAGACATGTATAAGACAACATTATAAGACTTTTTTTCAAAATGAGCAACATCATAAATCTTGTGAATGGTAAAAAAAGATCATGTGAATGGTCATTCACACCATTCACATTCACATGAATGATCATTCACATGGATGGTCATTCACATAAATATGCATTGAGCATTCACATAATTTTTAAGGACACAAAATGTGTGAATCTATGTGAAATCTATATATCATGCGTATAACATTAAATTGAACATGATTATGTGACAAAAAATTTTAAAAAATATAGTTTTTTAAGGTTGGTACCTTCGGATGCACTTGATTTCGAGAGTTACTTATTTGAACCTGACTCTCTCTCTCTCTCTCTCTCTCTCTATATATATATATATATATATATATATATATATATATATATATATATATATATATATATATATATATATATATAGATTGAGGTTCAATTGAGAACTTTTATGCACCGAGGCACCTCTAGGAACTTTTGTGCATCAAAGAATCAAATAAGGGTGTACTAAGGGTATTCCTGGAATATTGAATTTGTAAAATTAAATATATGGAATTAATTATAATAGGTAAATTAGATATAAATATTCAAAAAAAGTAACCACCTCCTCATATCTCTCTCTTTCTCTCTCCCCACCGTATCCACCACCACCACCACCACCATCACCTTTGTTGTAACCACCTCTCCACCATATCTCTTTCTGTCTCTCTCTCCACCGTATGCATCGAGGAACCCCGCCAACCACTACCGCCGCCGCCACCGCGATGATGATGAACATGATGAACAAGAGATCCAACCGATGATGAACAATATGATGAAACACGATGAACAGGATGAATGAAGAAGATGATTATGCACACATTGATGCATCCATTGGAACAATGATGTTGATGATTAACAACGATGCATCATGATGAACACTGTGCATAGATGAACGATAATGATAAACGATGAATACGAAGATGATGAACGATGATGATAAACGATGAATATGAAGATGATGATTAACAGTGATGCATCACGAATTGTATAGATTTTGTATAGATAAAATCGATATGCATCACAAATTGAACGATTAATATGAAATGCATCAATATCTCCATCATTATTTTTGAATTTGTATGACTTCTGTTAAATTTGGAAGTGATCAATTGAATTTATTTTAACATTTATTATTTAGTTATTTGTTAAAATATTAAATTTAATTAGGTATGCACAATACCCAAAATGCCCTTCCATGTTTTTTTGTAATGCACAAGATGCATAAAATTATCCAATTATTTACCCTTTTGCCATTTAATCTAATCCATACAATTCTTTGATCTAATGGATGATATAGGTACTTTTGTATCTCGATGCACAAAAGTTCTCAATTGAACCTCCCTATATATATATGTATATATATATATATATATGTATATATATATATATGTGTGTGTATATATATATATATATATATATATATATATATATATATATATATATATATATATATATATATATATATATATATATATATATATATATATATATATATATATATATATATGTATATATATATATACATATATATACATACATATATATGTATATGTATACATACATATATATGTATATATATATACATACATATATAGGGATGGGTTCAATGGAGAACCTTATGCATCGGAGAACCTTGGAGAACCACAATGCATCGCTAGAAAAACTGAAATGCATCACATAGAAATTGATGCATCACGCGGGAATTTGATGCATCACATGGAAATAATGTAGAAATCGATGCATCACGCGAGAATTTGATGCATCACGTGGAAATAATGATGCATTACGGGGGAATTGTGATGCATTTGTGATGGTGAATGGAGGTTCTTCAAGGTTCTTCGATGCATGGAGGTTCTCCATTGAACTCACCTCTACATATATATATATATATACATATATATAGATACATATATATATACATATATATACATATATATATATATATATATATATATATATATTTATATATATATATACACACACACATAGATTTTGTATAGATAAAATCGATATGCATCACAAATTGAACGATTAATATGAAATGCATCAATATCTCCATCATTATTTTTGAATTTGTGTGACTTCTGTTAAATTTGGAAGTGATCAATTGAATTTATTTTAACATTTATTATTTAGTTATTTGTTAAAATATTAAATTTAATGAGGTATGCACACTACCCAAAATGCCCTTCCATGTTTTTTTGTAATGCACAAGATGCATAAAATTATCCAATTATTTACCCTTTTGCCATTTAATCTAATCCATACAATTCTTTGATCTAATGGATGATATAGGTACTTTTGTATCTCGATGCACAAAAGTTCTCAATTGAACCTCCCTATATATATATATATGTATATATATATATATATATATATATATATATATATATATATATATATATATATATATATATATATATATATATATATATATATATATATATATATATATATATATATATATATATATATATATATATATATATATATATATATAGGGGAAATTGCGCAAAAAACCTCTAAGTTGGACCATTTTTGCGATTAAAACCCCCAATCATTTTTCATTGCATAAAAAACCTCCAACTGGTTAAAACTTTGTAAATTTGGGTTTTTTTCAAAAAAACTGACTTGCAACCGGTTTAGCCGGTTGCAACTTGATGATGTGTAAAACTTTTAAATAGATTTTTGCGTAAAAAACCTCCAACTTGTTTAGTTTTTTCAATTAAAACCCCAAATCATTTTTAATTTGATAAAAAACCTCCAACCAACAAAGATAATTAAAATTGAGTCTTTACTGATTACATTTTGATGACATGGTTATTTACTAAACTTTTATTTATCAAACAAAGAATTCGTTTCTCAATGTAACCTCCACCCTCTAGGCTAGCGAACCTCACTGCGGCTTATCATATTCAGATGCTATAATAGAATATAAATAAATGAAATTGAACATAAAGCTGAACCTAAAAATGCAACTCGTGAACACAAAATGAAATTGATTCCATCGGCACAATTGAAGTTAAAATTCAAGATTAAACGACAAAAGTTAATCGAACATACATACATAAAATAAACAGCACTGAACATAAAGAGGAGATAGAGTTATCAGAGTTGCCGGAGATAGAGAAAAAAAGAAAAGGTAAATATTACTTTTGATTAGAGGTGAGAAAAATATAGTTAAGGGTTTTAATCGAAAAAGTCATCAGAGGTTTTTTATGCAAAAATTCAATTTAGGAATTATACATGTAGTGCCACGTAGGCGCCACGTAAGTCGGGTTTGCCATGTGGACGCCACGTGTGTGCCATGTAAGCATAGCAACCTATTATAACCGGTCAAGTCCTAATTTCTAAAGATTTTACCGGTTAGAGGTTTTTTGTGCAACAAAAATTGGTTAGGGGTTTTAATCACAAAAATGGTCCAACTTTAAGGTTTTTTACGCAATTATCCTTATATATATACATATATATATATATATATATATATATGTATATATATATATATATGTATATATATATGTATGTACATATATATGTATGTATATATATATACATCTATATATATATACATATATATGTATGTATATATATATACATCTATATGTATGTACATATATATGTATGTACATATATATATATATGTATCTATATATACATATATATGTATGTACATATGTATGTATCTATATATACATATATATGTATCTATATATGTATGTATATATATATGTATATATATATGTATGTATATATATATGTATATATACATACATACATATATATGTATCTATACATACATACATATATATGTATCTATACATACATACATATATATGTATCTATACATACATACATATATATGTATCTATACATACATACATATATATGTATATATATAGGGGTTGGAAGTGATCAATTGAATTTATTTTAACATTTATTATTTAGTTATTTGTTAAAATATTAAATTTAATGAGGTATGCACAATACCCAAAATGCCCTTCCATGTTTTTTTGTAATGCACAAGATGCATAAAATTATCCAATTATTTACCCTTTTGCCATTTAATCTAATCCATACAATTCTTTGATCTAATGGATGATATAGGTACTTTTGTATCTCGATGCACAAAAGTTCTCAATTGAACCTCCCTATATATATATATATGTATATATATATATATATATATATATATATATATATATATATATATATATATATATATATATATATATATATATATATATATATATATATATATATATATATATATATATATATATATATATATATATATATATATATATATATACATATATATATATATATATATATATATATATATATATATATATATGGTTCGAGAGAGTACCACCTCTTATGAAGCGCACCAAAAGATACTACCTTTAAAAAAAACTTTTTTGAATTTTTTTTCATAAACATTTTTTTAATTAACGTTATAAAGCTCATACGTAAATTTCACGCCATTTACTTCTCTTGATTCCTAAAAAATGATGTGAACGTACAATTACATAAATTTGAATATATGTGAACGTGCATATATGTGATCATTGATTTCATGCACTTGAAATGTTCGAATTTGCGTGAAAATTTTATATAATCTGTGTAATGTAAATTAAAACAATTTTATTAAAAAAATTTCAAAAAAAAAATAATTTTAAGAGTGGTACCTTCGGGTGCACTGTGTAATATATATAGACACACACACAGATATATATATATATATATATATATATATAGGGGAAGGTTCTTTTAAGAACCATAAAAAATGTGGGAACCTAAGAACCTTTTATGACCTTTGGATTAATGATAATCAATGGTTGATATATTGGATGACAATTTTGTAATTATTTTGAACTTTGATAGTGGAAAATCTTGAAAAATGTGTGAAAATTGTATTTTTGGAAGAAAAAGATGTGTTTTTTCTCTTTCTCTCTCTTACTTTTTTTCATTTTCATTTTATTTTTCTTTCATTATAATTGATTTTGAAAATAAAAAAACATTTTTATTAAAAAATTATTTTTTTAATATAGAAAATTATTTAATTGCTAAAAAAATAATGTATTTTATATAGAATCATTATATGTCTATATAGAATATTTTTTTTTCTATATAGAATATGTTAACGAACATATTCTATGTACTATCTACGTAGAATGTCATGCATTCTACTTAGAATGACATCTAATCTACGTAGAATGTCGTGTAGAATGTCAAATATCATATATTCTATGTAGATTACCTGATAAAATATATCAGAAATACATTGAAACAAAAAAAATTTCATTTAGACATTTTATTAAACACTTGGTATGCAACGGATATAAAATATACCAAAAAGACATTGAATAGCAATGTTAATCTACATCTAAAGATATAGAAATGTATAAAAAACATAAAAATATATGAAATATATAATAAACATAACATTCTACATAGATTATGTGTGATTTTTTACAAGTAGTCTTCTAGTATATTCTATTTAGATTATCATGTAATCTACGTAGATTATCATGTAATCTACGTAGATTATCATGTAATCTACGTAGATTATCATGTAAAACATCCAATAACTATTTCAATCATTATAAATCTAATATCTTACAAATAATCTTCATTATAAAACATGAAAAATGAATCTGTCATATTCTATGTAGAGTATCGACGAACATATTATATGTACAATCGTAAAATGTCATGCATTCTACGTAAAATGACATTCAATCTACGTAGAATGACATACAATCTACGTAAAATAACATGAAATCTATGTAGAATGGTATGCAATATACGTAGAATGTCGTGTAGAATGTCAATTATCATATATTGTACGTAGATTATTACATGATAAAATATATCAAAAACACATTGAATAGTAATGTTAATCTACATAAAAAGATATAGAAATGTATAAGAAACATAAAAATATATTAAATATATAAGAAACATAACATTTTACATAGATTATGTGTGACTTTTTACAAGTAGTATTGTATTATATTCTATGTAGATTATGATGTAATCTACGTAGATTGTCATGTAATCAACATAAATCATCATGTAAAACATCTAATAACTATTACATTCATTATAAATATAATATCTTACAAATAATTTTAATTATAAAATATGGAAAATGAATATGTCCAATGTACGTAGATTGTACATAGAATATGTTCGCCAATACTCTACATAGAATGTCATGCAATCTATGTAGAATGACATTCAATCTACGTAGAATGGCATGCAATCTACGTAGAGTATCGACGAACATATTCTATGTACAATCTACGTAGAATGTCATGCAATCTACGTAGAATGACATTCAATCTACGTAGAATGACATGTAATCTACGTAGAATGACATGCAATCTACGTAGAATGTCATTCAATCTACGTAGAATGTCATGCAATCTACGTAGAATGTCATGCAATTTATGTAGAATGTCGTGTAAAATGTCAAATATCATATATTCTACATAGATTACATGATAAAATATATCAAAAACACATTGAAACAAAAAAAGAAGATTTCATTTAGACATTTTATCAAACATTTGGTATGCAACTGATATAAAATATACCAAAAAATACATAGAATAAAACTGTTAATCTACGTAGAATAACATGCAATCTACGTAGAATAACATTCAATCTACGTAGAATGACATGCAATCTACGTAGAATGACATGCAATCTATGAAGAGTATCGACGAACATATTCTATGTACAATCTACGTAGAATGTCATGCTATCTACGTAGAATGGCATTCAATATACGTAAAATGACATTCAATCTACGTAGAATGACATGAAATCTACGTAGAATGTCATGCAATCTAGGTAGAATGTCGTGTAGAATGTCAAGTATCATATATTCGTAGATTAAATGATAAAATATACCAAAAACACATTGAAACAAAAAAATAAGATTTCATTTAGACATTTTATCGAACACTTGGTATGCAACTGATATAAAATATACCAAAAACACAATGAATAGTAATGATAATCTACAAAAAAGACATAGATTTGTATAATAAACGAGTAATATATAAAATATATAAGAAACATAACATTCTACATAGATTATGAATAGTAATGTTAATCTACATAAAAAGATATAGAATTATATAACATTCTATATAGACTAATATTTCTATATAGAATCCATTAATTTTTTAGCAATTAAATAATTTTTTATATAGAAAAAAAATTATTTTTTTATAAAAAACGTTTTTTAAATATTAAAATCAATTCTAATTAAAGAAAGTATAATATGAAAATGAAAAAAAAAATAAGAGAGAGAAAGTGAAAAAGATATGACATATAATAAAAAAGGTGGAGAGAGAAAATAATATTTTTTATTCCAAAAATACCCTTTTGATCAAAGGGCTCTAAAAGGTTCCTAGGTTCTCACCATCTTTAAGGTTCTTAAAAGAACCTCTCCTATGTATATATATATATATGTATGTACATATATATGTATGTATATATATATACATATATATATATATATATATATATATATATATATATATATATATATATATATATATATATATATATATATATATATATATATAGATTTAGGTTCAAATGAGTACCACTAGTTTTGCGGAGTACCGGAGGTACCTCGCTTAAAATTATTTTTTTTGAAATTTTTTTTCATAATCATGTTTAAACTAATAATATAAGACTACTTGCAAAAAATCACACATAAACACACACTATAACTATGTGAAACGTGCAAGTTCACATGAACTGCACTGTTGTGAACGTATGTTCACAGCTAAGCATGTTCACATGAATTTTTTCACGTTCACATGACTTTTAAGAGGCTACGAAGTGTGAATGTGTGTATTTCTTTTACAAATATGTTTATATTATTTGTATCTAAATGAATATGAAAAAAATATTTTTAAAAATTTTTTTTTCTCGGAGCATGTTCACATCTTAAACCCGTGTGTTCACAGGTACTCACGGTACTCTGCATTTTTTAGGTACTCACACGAACCATATTCTATGTATGTATATATCTATATATATGTATCTATATATGTATGTACATATATATGTATGTATATATATATACATCTATATATATATACATATATATGTATGTATATATACATACATATATATGTATGTATATATACATACATACGTATGTATCTACACATACACACGTACGTATGTATGTATACACATACACACGTACGTATGTATGTATACACATACACACGTACGTATGTATGTATACACACATACACACGTACGTATGTATGTATACACACATACACACGTACGTATGTATGTATACACACATACACACGTACGTATGTATGTATACACACGTACGTATGTATGTATACATACATAGCTATGTATGTATACATACATACATACACATATGTACGTATACATACATACATACATATGTATGTATATATACATACATATGTATGTATGTATATATACATACATATGTATGTATGTATACATACATACATACATATATATGTATGTATATATACATACATACATATATATGTATGTATATATATATAGGGGTGGGTTCAATGGAAAACCACCATGCACCTGAAAACTATGGAAACCTACATATACCGTCCGATTTGGTGCATTTCATGAAAAACGCGGTGGCATGATCGTAAATAAGATGATGCTTCACGCGTGATTTTGATGCGTCACGCGGGAAATTTGATGCATCACGCGAGATTTTGATGCATCACGCGGGGAATTTGATGCATTTGTGGTGGTGCAGTGCGGTTTTCACAAGTTTTCATGTGCATTGTGGTTTTCCATTGAACCTCCCTATATATATATATATATATATATATATATATATATATATATATATATATATATATATATATATATATATATAGGGTCAAGTTCCATGGAGTCCCATATTAGATTGGAGTCCTGGAGTCCCATATTAAATGTACATGTTCATTACAATAAAATGTTTATTTTATACAAAAGTATAATATACACATGTTCAAAAGTGCATTACAATTGACGAGTTCATATCATTTGAAGTTATAACGATAAAAAAATTCTATATAATGCAAAATTATAATATTTAAACAATATGCACATGTGATCTGATGATGCACTTTGAACATGTGCATATTGTATTTTTGCATGAAATATAACATTTTTATCGTAATGAACTTCAAATTGTGTGAATTGTTCAACAGTAGTACACTTTTGAACATTTATATATTACATTTTTGCATGAAATAAAATATTTTATTGTAATGAACATGTACATTTAATATGGACTCCAGGACTCCAATCTAATATGGGACTCCATGGAACTTAACCTATATATATATATATATATATATATATATATATATATATATATATATATATATATATATATATATATATATATATATATATATATATATTGTTAGTATTTGGTGTGTAAAGATGACATTACTACTGCATCATGGCTGATTTCATAAAACACTTGAGGGTCACACCGATGAGCACAAATGAGCAGATGCAATTAAACTAATTAAATAAATGATATTGGATATTGTTTATGACACGAAATGATCATTGAGATTAAATTAATGTGTGATTAATTATATCTCAAAAAGTACGGGGACTAAAAGTACAATATAAGATATTGTAAGTGGTTTAATTGTCATTGGATGATAATTAAATAAATAGTTATCTGGTCTTTTATTTATTATTGGATATTAAATAAAAGATTGATTTATTTGAATTAGAATTATCATCTATTATTAGATAATTGGATGGATAATTATAAAAAAATAAATAAGAGATAATTATAAATAATTATCTAGTCATTTATATATTATTAGATAATATATAAAAGATAAATATTATTTAATAGATATATAATTATAGAGATAATTATATAAGGTTTAAATAATAAAGATAATTATTAAGATATATATTATATTATTATATTAGAGTTTGATTAAAACTAAAACTGTTAATAATAATAATATTAATAATATATATATATATATATACACAAATATATATATATATATATATATATATATATATATATATATATATATATAGAATTTGGTTCCACAGCGTTCCCTCCAAAATCCAGCGTATCCAGCGTACCAAGGGTATTTTCGTAATTGCAGCGACCATTCACATTGCTTAAATTCATCATTCACATTATATGATCATTCACATTAGTCAATTGATCATTCACATTACTTAATTGATCATTCACAACACTTATTTAACTATTTATACTTCTTGTACACTTATTTGATCATTCACATTACTTAATTAACCATTCACATTACTTAATTGACCATTCACATTACTTAAATGATCATTCACATTACTTAATTAATCATTCACATTACTTAATTGACCATTCACATTAGAAGATTGATCATTCACAAAATGTAGTTGACAATTAACAGGACTAATGTAAGGTGCTGATATTATTTAACCAATGTGAATGGTGAAATTTACTAATGTGAATGGCCATTCACATTAGCTGAATGATCATTCACATTGGTTGATGTTATTAATGTTTGACAGATTTGAGAATTTGAGCGTTACATGAATGACCATTGTTACTGTTTGTCATTAATCTTGTTACTGTTTGTTAGTAGTTGACGATGCACAGCATACATGCTGTGCTGATATGGTACAACCAATGTGAATGGTAAATTTCCTAATGTGAATGGCCATTCACATTAGCTGAATGATCATTCACATTGGTTGATGTTATTAATGTTTGATAGATTTGAGAATATGAGCGTTACATGAATGTTCATTGTTACTGTTTGTCATTACTTGTTACTGCTTGTTAGTAGTTGACGATGCACATCATACATGTTGTGCTGATATGATACAACCAATGTGAATGGTAAATTTCCTAATGTGAATGACCATTCACATTAGCTGAATGATCATTCACATTGGTTGATGTTATTAATGTTTGATAGATTTGAGAATTTGAGCGTTACATGAATGACCATTGTTACTGTTTGTCATTAATCTTGTTACTGATTGTTAGTAGTTGACGATACACAGCATACATGGTGTGCTGATATGGTACAACCAATGTGAATGGTGAAATTTACTAATGTGAATGGCCATTCACAGTAGCTGAATGATCATTCACATTGGTTGATGTTATTAATGTTTGATAGATTTGAGAATTTGAGCGTTACATGAATGACCATTGTTACTGTTTGTCATTAATCTTGTTACTGCTTGTTAGTAGTTGACGATGCACAGCATACATGCTGTGCTGATATGGTACAACCAATGTGAATGGTGAAATTGACTAATGTGAATGGCCATTCACATTAGCTGAATGATCATTCACATTGGTTGATGTTATTAATGTTTGATAGATTTGAGAATTTGAGCGTTACATGAATGATCATTGTTACTGTTTGTTAGTAGTTGACAATGCTCAGATTCACATGTTGTGCTGATATTATTTTACCAATGTGAATGATCAAATAAGCAATGTGAATGATCATTTAAGTAAGGTGAATGATCAATTAAGTAATGTGAATGATCATTTAAGTAACGTAAATGGTTAATTAAGTAATGTGAATGATCATTTAAGTAATGTGAATGATCAATTAAGTAATGTGAATGATCAATTAAGTAATATGAATGATCAATTAGTCAAATAATTATTGTGAATGATCAAATAAGTGTAAAAGAATTGTAAATAGTCAAATAATTCTTGTGAATGATCAAATAAGTGTTGTGAATGAATAATTAAGTAATGTGAATGATCAATTAACTAATGTGAATGATCAATTAATGTGAATGATGAATTAAGTAATGTGAATGGTCGCTGTAATTACGAAAATACCATTCCAGCCAAAAAAAAGGGGGGGACGCGCATGGAAAGCATTTTTTGATCACAACCATTGATTTATTTAATCTTGTGGCTTTGGATGGGTACCCTTGGTACACTGGATTTTTGAAGGGACTCTTTTGAACCTAAACCTATATATATATATATATATATATATATATATATATATATATATATATATATATATATATATATATATATATATATATATATATATATATATATATATATATATATAGATAGTGATATATATATATATGAAAGAAAGGTGTGACCTAATGTTGATTGGTGAGGCCGCGCACACACACAGTGTGTGTGTGTGATGGGTTTTTTTCTTGGCCGTACGAAACCAAACACAATTGCGTGTTTGGTTTTCCCGTTCTTCGTGTGTTTGATTGCATACTTGGCGCCGCTCGATCGTGTCATCACCGGTGGATACCGAAAGCATCCTGTTCGTGTATTCTTGTCATTGAATACAAAGGTACGGATTTATTATTGCTTTCTCGTTTACTTATCTTATGTTTTACTTGATGATCCGTGTACGGAATTCGTAATTTTTAAAAAGCTTCCGTTGTGCGTTAATATGATTAATGTTTATGTTTTTATGAAAAACCATACGAATTCCCAACAGTGGTATCAGAGCCATCTCAAGTAACATAATGATAGTATTATTCGAGTATTTATGTCCAACGATCTTAAAGTTTCGATTTTTAATAATTAAAATTGTTTAAACGGTCGAAATCAATAATTAAAATGTTTAAGGTTTTGATTTGGCTTGGAGAAAATCGACCAAAGATTTTGGAAACCTTATGGTGATTCTCGGCCAACCTTGGAGTTTTTCGGAACTCGGGATTTTGAAACCTTAGTTCGTTTTATTTAGTTGATGTTTGATTGTTTAAAAGTGTTAATTGATTAAAAGTCGAAAAATTAAACGTTTCGGTTCGCAAAATCAAACCTAGAGATTTTGGCCATGGGTTGAGACCCATGACCTCTCGGTTGTGATGTGGTAACCGAGGTGATGGATTATTTGTTCCATCGTGTCGTTTAATTCACGGTTAAACTCGAACGATTAAATTAAATGCGTTAAAATCGAATTAATAAATCAAAAGTGTTTGATTATTAATATTTAAACATTTGTGACTAAATATGTTTTGGTTTTACAAAATTAAAGTGGAGACTTTATTAGTTTTTTATAAAATTCGCAAATCGGTTTAAATATTTTTCGATTCGATAATTAAACGATTAATTGGAATATGGAAATCGAAGTAATCAAAGTGAATTGATTAATGGCTTCGATTAATTTCAGCCGTCAAATGGTTTGATACCCTACTTATTTTCGGTTCATATGGGTTATTGAACCCGAGTATGAGTCGGTTAACTAAGTTGGTTCGTTTCCGTTTTCCGGTAATTCGTCGTTTAAATTAAATCGGTTTTTATTAAAAAGTTAAGTTTTAATGTTGAAATTAAAATTAATGGTAATTTTAATTTTTAAACTAGATTTAATTTATGCATTTAATATTTAGTTCCATAAAATGCATTATTAAATTAAAGGGAGTTTAATTTAGGGATTTTGTTTTCAAATTGATGAAATCGTGACTTTGAGTTTCATGCTCGGTCATGGTTTAATGTTTTGAGATTTGATCTCGACATTAACGTTTTTGGTAGAAATCGTTTAAAACCATACAGAAAAGTTTTTGGTATTATTTAAAGATGGTCATTTTTCTTTAAATATTTTACAAGAAATATTTTATTGGTAAAATTGTTTATCTAGAAAATTGACATTTTAAATAAAGTTTAGTTATTTATTTTGAAAAGTGTTTCAATTAAATAATAGTTAATTGATAATTATTTAAAGAAAGTTTGAATTATTTATCAATATTATTTGAAAATAAAACTATATTTATTAAAGGTTGTTTAATAAAAAGTTTCTTAAAATAGTAAGTTTAAATTTCAAAGGTGTTTGAATTGTTAATTGTATTTTAAGAAAAGTATAGTTATGAATCCAAAGATAATGCAAAGATGGAATTAAATTTAAAATTTTTCGGGAAAAAGTTTCTAATTACGGAAAGTGATCCTAAATTTCGAGTTTACGAACCGTATTAAATTTAAGAACGATATTGGACATGATTACTTCAATTAATGGTGGATTAATTGGTTTTGGATTTATTTTCATGTAAAGATGAAAATAAATTCTGGATTATTAGTATGCTTTACTGCTTTATTTATGTTTGTGACATAGCCGAGCCTTGAGACCCCTTGTTTGTGATGGTTGGTTGTTTAATCTCAATGTTTGCTATTTTATTATTGGTTACATTTTTGGGAAGGCCTGCGTGCCATTGGAATCTCGGGTTTTATGATGTAATCTGTAATAGGTTAGAAAATAGGCAAATGTATTTAGATTAAATCATGTAAAAAATCTTGGCGAAGATGTCCATCAAGAAGGAGGTCATCCATCAAGGACACTCGGAGACATCATCGGATGCTGAGGCTAGTGGGAGCTGAAAGAGTTCATCCTTCTTGCCTTGTGTGTTGATTTTGTCCCTTAGTTTTTGACCTAATTGGTTTGTCCGTATGGCTCTCGGAAACCAATTTAGTTTCGGCAAAGCTATGTCACCATGTGATTGCATGTTTTATTTCTTTATGCTTTGTTTATATCTGCGTGGTTGTGGTGACAAAGTAGATAAATAAAAGAAATCAAAACTACAATCATTTTTGATGAAAAATTAAAGTATTTAAAAGAAAGTTTAAATTGGAAACTTTAATTATTTTGTCAGGTGTTAGATATGACATTTTTATGAAATTAGTTTTTCAAATAAAAGGAGATTTATTTTAAAATGTCATATGATCAAAGAGTTGAAATTCTTAAAACTGGTACATTAACTGGATTGTTTACCAGAATAGGTGGTGTGTATGACAGTCGTGCTCGGGCTGTGGAATTTCCGAAAGGTTTAGAACCGAAAGGATCCTGCCCGCAGACTAACCTGACTGGCCACTAGTTCTTGGTAAGAGACTGGTTATAAACCCAAATTAAAAATCTGACACAGCACATCGTCCATATAGTGGCACTCACGGTGACCGGTCGTCGTAAGTAGGTTCAGCCTTCGTTGGGTGCTTACGCCGCAAACTCGGAGAGCTGCGAGGTAAGCACTGCGGATCCTAAGTGAGACTTGGGCCAGTGACTTGCAGTTGTTATATGGTGTGTGTCAGTGGTGGTTCCTCAGTAAGACTGTTGCCCAAGGTGTGGATGAGATTAGACATGATCAATTTAAGAAATTGAAAATCTCATAAGATCTAAGAGTTGCAAAGGGGTTGTAATTGGTAATAAGCTGCCTGCCTGAGTAGCTTATTCATGTAGGTTCAGCCTCCGTTGGGTGCATGAATAAGTAAAATGGTTCTTAGGATTAATAAATCATTTTCTAAATTTTGGGTTATTGATTTATTAATGGTTAATCAAATACTAATTTTTGAAAAATTGTTATAGATGGTTGAAAAAGACAGAGGTAGAAGCGGTTTAATAATAACAATGACAATAACAGTAATAACAACAATGATAACGTCAATATCCTTTTCCCACTTGAAAATCCTCCCCAAAAGCACATGTTGCTACTTTGAGGTCCATTCGGGATATGGAGAACTCAAAAGAAGCAACTTCCTGAACTGGGAGTAAAATCTGACAAATGTTCTGAGTACAGGGAGAAAGTCGTATATTCTGGAAAGGGCACCAGGACCTGATCCTGCAGAGACTGCTACAGTTGAGGAGAGAATCTCCACAAGAAGCACTCTAAGGATTCGGTCGATGTTGTCTGTCTAATGCTAGCGACCATGACATCTTAGCTGCGAACTAACCTTATGGATGTCCCAGCTTACTAGATGTATCGCCGACTAAAGGATATGTTCTAAACTCAGGCTCGGACTGAGAAACATATACGACTAGGGCTCTAAGCTCCTGCAGAATGGCAGAAGGAACAATTGTTAGACCCCCATGTGCTGAAGGTGAAAGGTTATCTGGATCATCTTAGCAGACTTGGGTTACCCGTGACACAGGACATGACCACGAATCTAATTCTCATTTCCTTATTGAAGGAATTTTAGCAATTTGTAATTTGTTACAATATGCACGGAGAAGATGATCAGTGGGCTGCATCAGATGCTATAGACTGCTGAGGGAGTGATTGAGGAGAGAAGATACGGAAAAAGAGACGGAAGGGAAAGTAAGTTTCCAAGCCGGAGGTTAAAGCTAACAAGTAGCTAAAACCTAGAACCAGAGAAGTCAAATCCAAGGATAACAAATTCTTTGAGTGCTAGGAAACTGGGCACTGGGAAAGGAATTGTCCCAAGTACTTGGAACGGTCAAGGTTGACCGCATTGAGACTTCGTGTATCTGAATCAGTCACTTCTATTGTTCTTGGATATGTGATACCCAATTGAACAAAGTTTCATGCATAATGTCTGCAATGACTAAAATGAAGTGAAAAGAGATGACAGATTCAGTGGGAGCATAGAGACATCTTAGAGAATACTCTGCTGGACACTATTTTCATGTCATCAATAGTTTATCATGGTGTAGTATACAGTTGATTGAATTTCTTGCAAATATTTTTGGGATAAATAAAGAATTTTTGGAGTTAAAAATTTGTTGCATGAAATTCCTATTGTTTAAGATTACTAAACCATGATTATAGACTATTGATTCAAGTGGAACTTGAATAGTAACTTGTCAATGGAGATTGGACAAGCTAGTAGTCATATTCAGATAAAAAGGGTTACCATGTTGTTGTGTAAATTGTTCAAGTGTTCAAATGCAGTTTCATTGAACTTGTTAATTCTTGAAAGCTTGTTCAAGAGATTATATGAGTTGGATAGTCACCTGTGATAATATAGATGAAACTAATAAAATGCAGAATTAAATGTAAAGGAGTTACATGGAGGTTAATTCACTTCACTTGTCAGAAATAATTAGACTTGAGAAGTCAGGATTGTTTAGACAAGAAGTAATCGCATTTTATAAAATTACATGTGAAATATATACAACTTGTGTGGTGGTTAGTCAAGTAATAGCATTTGACTTGTTTAAACACTCGTCGGCAAACTTGACGAAACACTACAACAAAATGTTGTCGATAACCAGGTTCTGGTGGTTATGGATACATATCACAAATGTTGAACACAATGTTATTAAAGATATTTTGTTAAAATATAGATAAACCGCATACTGTCATATTCAAGACTAAACATCTAAACGTATCACTAGTAGCAATTAATCGGAATTGCTAGAGCTCCAAAATTTTAATCCTGGTGTCTTTATGAGTGATTTACCAGTTCCTCTAAAGATAATGGATATAAATTTGTATGGAGATTCAGATTGGATCTGAATAATATTACAAGAAGTTGTAATAAAGAACTAGTGTAATTTTTCAAAGATAAACGGTAATGGAAGTTAAGTCGGTTAACTAGAGAACACTCCCACTAAGATCATGTCTGAAATTAATTTTTCGATAGATCGTGTTACCGTTACATTTGATAAAGGAACAGTAGCATTAAATTGATGGAAGTCATGTTGTGTTTATTGAGATAAAGGAGATCAACATGATATCTTTAATGTCGTTCTATTTTGCATGTTTTAGAAATCCAAGAATAAAATTGAAGTTATTCTAAAATTATTCCATAGCTGCTTGTTGTCGTGGGAACCACAACGGGAATAAAAAAGGCTACTGTGGTTTTTGGTTGATATTCATGGGTGATGAATATAGCAAAGGTTGGACCAAATTCACAGGTATTTGTTGCGAACAAATATTGGATTGACCCACCGATTGAGACCACTTTGTGGATCATAGTCATGAGTCGTCTCAAAAAGGTAATCCTTAGTACCTGAGATGTCTACGTACTTTAGTGCGGGTGCTGCTGTACATTTGGCCTAACCTAACGTCATCCGTAACTGGGTGATCATAACGGTTCGAGGCTGGTTGCAGTGGGAGTCGTGCTGGAGGCCTAGATAGTCAATATGGGATCTGCACCTTCTTTTAACTAAGAAGAGATATTTCTGGGCCCCTCGGCGATCGATACTGACAGAAATGCATGGCCATGCTCGGACAGAACTGATGTGTTCTACTCTGTCTGTTACAGTTCAGTATGAGATCAGGGAGTCGAGAAACATAATCGTGTTTGCTACGGTTGATCTAATCCATGCCTAGCTTTCACATTGAAATATCGTGATGCATGGGATATAACCTAAGTTTCTTTTTGGAAAGCTGTATCAACAAGAATGCCCGAATGGGAGTCAGAGTTTTTATGACCTTGGTTGCCTAAAGTGTTTAGCCATGACCTCCTTTAGGTGAATGCTGCAGGACAGTATGTCGTCTTACACAAGTGGGAGTATGTTAGTATTTGGTGTGTAAAGATGACATTACTACTGCATCATGGCTGATTTCATAAAACACTTGAGGGTCACACCGATGAGCACAAATGAGCAGATGCAATTAAACTAATTAAATAAATGATATTGGATATTGTTTATGACACGAAATGATCATTGAGATTAAATTAATGTGTGATTAATTATATCTCAAAAAGTACGGGGACTAAAAGTACAATATAAGATATTGTAAGTGATTTAATTGTCATTGGATGATAATTAAATAAATAGTTATCTGGTCTTTTATTTATTATTGGATATTAAATAAAAGATTGATTTATTTGAATTAGAATTATCATCTATTATTAGATAATTGGATGGATAATTATAAACAAATAAATAAGAGATAATTATAAATAATTATCTAATCATTTATATATTATTAGATAATATATAAAAGATAAATATTATTTAATAGATATATAATTATAGAGATAATTATATAAGGTTTAAATAATAAAGATAATTATTAAGATATATATTATATTATTATATTAGAGTTTGATTAAAACTAAAACTCTTAATAATAATAATATTAATAATATATATATATACACGGCCCAAATATATATATATAGTGATATATATATATATGAAAGAAAGGTGTGACCTAATGTTGATTGGTGAGGCCGCGCGCACACACACACAGTGTGTGTGTGATGGGTTTTTTTCTTGGCCGTACGAAACCAAACACAATTGCGTGTTTGGTTTTCCCGTTCTTCGTGTGTTTGATTGCATACTTGGCGCCGCTCGATCGTGTCATCACCGGTGGATACCGAAAGCATCCTGTTCGTGTATTCTTGTCATTGAATACAAAGGTACGGATTTATTATTGCTTTCTCGTTTACTTATCTTATGTTTTACTTGATGATCCGTGTACGGAATTCGTAATTTTTAAAAAGCTTCCGTTGTGCGTTAATATGATTAATGCTTATGTTTTTATGAAAAACCATACGAATTCCCAACATATATATATATATATATATATATATATATATATATATATATATATATATATATATATATATATATATATATATATATATATATATATATATATATATATATATATATATATATATAGGGTGAGGATAAAATGAGGACCGTGCTTAAAATGAGGACGGTAAGAACCAATGAAATCACTGGATTTTGTGAATCAACCAATAGGATTCAAGGTGGCAAATTTGTAATTATTTAGACTTTTATAACCCTTTTAAAACATGTAGAGGGTAATATGGTAATTTGTACACCATTATAATTTAGGCAAATATATCCCATTAATTAGCTAATATGTTATATTCACGGTTTTGTGGTTTGAGAGGCGATTCACGGCAGCAATAGGGTTTTGCGATTCACGGCGGTGCTGGTGGGTTTGCGGTTCACGGCGGCACTCGTGGTTCACGTAGGCTCTGGTGGGTGGCGATTCACGACAGCATTGCTGGCTTACGGTTCACGTGGGCTGGTGGTTTGCGAGTCACAGCGACAGGTTGGTGAATCAAGGGTTTCAAGCGACGGACGGCGGTGAGAGGGGTTTTGGTAGTTGTGGGTGTGGTTCACGGGGACATGCATGGAATAGGTGGGTGTGGTTCACGGTAAAAGGCGAGTAGAAGGCAGAGGGGTTTTGGTAGTTGTAGAAGACGGTTCACGACGGTTCACGGTGTGTAGGAGAGTATACGGTCAGAGATTGGATTGTGGAGTGGTTTACGACGGTTCACCATGCGGTTCACGAAGACTTTATAGGTTATCAAATTAAGCATTAACACAATGAATGTTTCATATGAACCATTCAATTTCGTTTACCATTCAATTTCTGATTCACAATTTCGTTTACAATAAAAGACGATGTGGGTTCACAATGATTGTTCACCAAGAAAAATTGTGAATCATTCATCGTTAACGACATATTGGATGATGCACATTGTAAATAGTAGGCGTACATGTAAAGCAACAAATCATATCGTTTATTTCTATAACAAATAAAAGATTTGAAATGTTTAAAAAAAATTACTTACGTTCATATTCATCCATGATTGTTCAAGTTCTTTGTAATACTCGAGTATATTCAATTGTGGATTCTTGATAAACAAAACAAGTTATGATATTTATAAATAAAAACAACTAATTTAATAAATAAATACGATTTTTTAATTTTTCGATTTGGGTAATCGAAATATATACTTTTATGTTGACTGATATTTGAAGAAATTTGAAAAAAATTTCCAAATATATGTTGGAGTGGTGGATAATGGTTGGAGATTTGACAAAGATTTCAAATAGTTGTGGATTAGGATTATGTTGATTTGAAAAAATTTGACCGAGATTTGAATAGATTTGTAGAGATTTTTTTAAATAATAAAATTAATCAAGTTACCATATATAATAATCAATTAAATGTCCATAATGTCCTTCAAAGAGTGAGAATAAACTCCATATATATATATATATATACATATATATATATATATATATATATATATATATATATAGGGGTGGGTTCAATGGAGAACCTTATGCATCGAAAAACCTTGGAGAACCACAATGCATCGCTAGAAAATCTGAAATAGATCACTTAGA
The DNA here is from genome assembly GCA_020465985.1 of Centrapalus pauciflorus. Lineage (NCBI taxonomy): Eukaryota > Viridiplantae > Streptophyta > Magnoliopsida > Asterales > Asteraceae > Centrapalus > Centrapalus pauciflorus. Next base: position 852,917 of record JAANYP010002051.1, on the reverse strand, counting down.
AATCGATGCATCACGCGGGAATTTGATGCATCACATGAAAATAATGTAAAAATCGATGCATCACGCGGAAATTTAATGCATCACGTGGAAATAATGATGCATTACGGGGGATTTGTGATGCATTTGTGGTGGTGCATGGAGGTTGTTCAAGATTCTTCGATGCATGGAGGTTCTCCGTTGAACCCACCTGTATATATATATATGTGTGTGTGTGTGTGTGTGCTGAAAATAGCAACAACATTTTATCTTTTTACAATTTATAGCAACATTATTTATTTTTTATCATTAATAGCAACAACTTTTGTATTTTTTTACTATTTACAGCAACGGATAACCTATAAAACTATTATAGCAAGTCAACTACAACCAAACATCCTCCATTGTAAGCCAAACACCCTGTTAATCATACACACACGTTTAAGCCATTACAATTACTTCAAGACTAAGAATTGAGAGCAAGTGTGTGGCCATGTAAATGGAGAGATGGTTACGGCTGCCTTTAATTAATTTGACCAGTTATATTAGCATGATATATAACAAGCTAGGATCAAAACCATTTATTGATTTATTGAACATTATGCATAATTATTGTGTTTGTGTATATAATAAATTGTGATTAAAAAAAGATATTTGTATGTATGTGTGTTGGAGTTTTGGTTCATAATTAATTATATACTCAATGGGTTGATGTATGTGTCTTGAGGGGAGTGCATACATATATATATATATATATATATATATATATATATATATATATATATATATATATATATATATATATATATATATATATATATATATAATCGGAAAACATTAATTGGTCCGCAACGGACAGTCCCTTGCTAGCGTTCATCAATTGAATTCCCTCTACACGTACGTACATATACGATATATAGATGGATGCAGCAATGCCGCGCACCACGTACGTTTAATTAATTAAGGAACGAGAGATTATTAATTAATTTAAAGTAACTAGTAAAGTACATGAATATATGCATGTGTCCTTGTCTAACTAAGGTACGTACGTAAGTGCAATTGGACAAAGCTAGTTTTCCATCAATTCTTAATTAATTAATTTGCATCTTTCAATAATTTGTATCATTGCATGTTGTGGAAAGCTAAAGGATGCATATATGTTGAAAAATGGAAGCTAGATGAAGAAAGAAACGTCTGTACGTACGTCTATTTTCATTATACATTAATTAATTGTTTTGGTGTTATACTCCGAACATGCAGATATTCAAATTAATTATACTAATTAATCATAATTAAGTAAATGTAAATAAATTGAGGTTAAGAAAAGGAAAAGAAAATGAACGGGACAGGGGGGCCAAATTGTCATTAGTTGGGTAACCAGGGAAAGGTAGGCTGAGGGGACAACCAAGGTTGGGCCGGGTGTATGAATTATGATGATAAGTGTGTGTGTGTGTGTGTGTGTGAGGGTGGGGGGCCCATTCTAGTTTAAAAAAGAAAAGAGAGAAAGCATCTAGCATAGGCTTAGTAGGTCTAGGTTTTAGGTGGTGGCACTACTTACAATTGAAGCAAAAAGCCGCTAGTGGATGTAAACAGCCATTTTCCATATAATACTCATATAATATATACATATTTATTATTATTTAGCTAGGTTTAATTAATAGGGATAATTGCGTAAAAAACCTTAAAGTTGGACCATTTTTGTGATTAAAACCCCTAACCAATTTTTGTTGCACAAAAAACCTCTAACCGGTAAAATCTTTTGAAATTAGGACTTGACCGGTTATAATAGGTTGCTATGCTTACATGGCACACACGTGCCGTCCACATGGCAAACCCGACTTACGTGGTGCCTACGTGGCACTACATGTATAATTCCTAAATTGAATTTTTGCATAAAAAACCTCTGATGACTTTTTCGATTAAAACCCTTAACTATATTTTTCTCACCTCTAATCAAAAGTAATATTTACATTTTCTTTTTTTCTCTACCTCCGGCAACTCTGATAACTCTATCTCCTCTTTATGTTCAGTGCTATTTATTTTATGTATGTATGTTCGATTAACTTTTGTCGTTTAATCTTGAATTTTAACTTCAATTGTGCCGATGGAATCGATTTCATTTTGTGTTCACGAGTTGCATTTTTAGGTTCAGCTTTATGTTCAATTTCATTTATTTATATTCCATTAGCATCTGAATATGATCAGCCGCAGTGAGGTTCGCTAGCCTAGAGGGTGGAGGTTACATTGAGAAACGAATTCTTTGTTTGATAAATAAAAGTTTAGTAAATAACCATGTCATCAAAATGTAATCAGTAAAGACTCAATTTTAATTATCTTTGTTGGTTGGAGGTTTTTTATCAAATTAAAAATGATTTGGGGTTTTAATTGAAAAAACTAAACAAGTTGGAGGTTTTTTACGCAAAAATCTATTTAAAAGTTTTACACATCATCAAGTTGCAACCGGCTAAACCGGTTGCAAGTCAGTTTTTTTGAAAAAAAACCCAAATTTACAAAGTTTTAACCAGTTGGAGATTTTTTGTGCAATGAAAAATGATTGGGGGTTTTAATCGCAAAAATTGTCTAACTTAGAGGTTTTTTGCGCAATTTCCCCTAATTAATAATATATATAATCAGACGTACGTACGACATTTAATTAATTGTAATATATAATTATATATGATATTGATGATATAGTAAGAGTTATGGTAGGTAGCTAGATTCTGATGGCCGGGTTTAAAAATATTGAAAAAGAAAATGGCCGGAATAATTAAGTGAAAATGGGTTAGTAGTACTTGAAGTAGCAAGTACGTACTATGCATATATAGATATCCAGAAATTGAAGTATATATTAATTATAGGTTGTAATTAATATATATATATATATATATATATATATATATATATATATATATATATATATATATATATATATATATATATATATATATATATATATATATATATATATATATATATATAAAAGAGCCAAGAGGAGGAAGGGAAGGGAAGGGAAGGGGGTAACGCATGCATGCAGGGTGATGATCAGACAAGCATAACGACATTTGGAGTTTTCTTCATAAAATCAAAAGCAACCTGATTGCTTCTCTGCTCTGCTCTGCTCTCCTTTCACTGCAGCATTCATGTTTCTGTCTACATTCTATTTCCAGCAAAATACCCTTTTTTATTTTTATTAATTTTCTGTTTTAAATAATATATATAATAACTGATATTTATAAATATATTCCTTTCCAGTTTCCATGCATGAGCTATAGCTAGCGAGTCATTAAAAACAGATCCCTCGTTTAGTTGAAATTGAAAGGGAGGTGTATTGTATAGGATACCGTTTAGCCATATAAAATTGCATTTGCTATCTGTCATCTCGTCTCATGTGTGCGTGCTGCTGATTATATTGCCTTTTTCGGAGCATTGCCTACCTGTATTACTATTTACCCTACTAACTTATATATGCTTTGCTACCCCTACTCTACTCTACTCTACTCTACTCTACTCTACTCTACTACTAGCTATCTTTTTTTTAAATTTATACCACCTTTCTTTTTCTTTTTCTTTTTCTTTTCCTTTAATTAATCAACTCTTAATTAAAGATATGTTTTTTTAACTTCTCCTCGATTTTTATGTTTTATTCTTTTTAAACATCATTTCCATGACATTTTTAAATTTGTCTAGGAAAAAAAAAATCACACCAAACAAATATGTAACCACAACATTAAAATATCCATAAAAGAATTGACTTCTTTTTATAACCGAAAATAATCTTTATATCGACTTTCAGCTAATCACTTACTTTATATATAGAATTCATTTAAACATTTATAATACTCTTTTTGAACATCTCAATTTAATTTATTACCAACCCATGGCTGAAAAACATGATTACGAAGAGTTGGCTATTGTTTTGAAAGAAATTACATTGATGGGTGGACAAAGGTAAGGGGTAACAAGTGGTAACAAGTGCAACGATCCCTTCCCAATAAGCTTATTTTTTAATGTAAATTTTTTAAAGTTATGTTTGACTCCGATAGACTTTTTATTGTGCAATTACTATTCAAAATAATAATAATGATTGTTCAACTTCATTAGATAAAATGTATACCTCAAATGAAACAATATTATTAATAATTGAATGTCTAAATAAGTAACAACTAATGTGGTTAACTTCTCATTGAACCAACTAAAGTGGTTGAAAGCATCACTTTCTTAACACATATCGATATCTTAACTCATCACTAAAGTTGTTAAGATAACAGAGTTCACAAAACTAATGTCTTATCTTAACAGCACCAAAGCTGTTAACATAATAGCTTTACCTTAACAACACAAAAGCTATTAAGAGAACAACATCAAAACTATTAAGATAGCAACATCACAACTATTAAGATAAATCATATCAAAGCTGTTAAGATGAGTCACATCAAGGTTGTTAAGATAAGTTGTCCTATCTTAACAACATTTGTTTTAACAACCTTAATTTAACATCAACAAAATTGTTAAGCTTTCTAAAAAAAGTTAACACACCAAGAAAAATTTTTTTTAACATCAAATCACTTTAGAAATTCATATTGTTAAGATGTCTTATCTTAACAACTTTTGTCGGAACCACCGTCAGGGGCTCAGCCTCTTGGACCCTGCAAAGGGGCACGACGCCATTAATCCATGATATAACATCCATATTGTAACATCCTCGGATTTATTTTAATGTATTTTGGTTAATTAAGTGGAAAATATATATTTAAGTTAAAATTTGAGCAATTATTATGTATTTGGGTTATTTAGAAGTTTGTTGTTATTTTAAGAAAATTTGAACTCTGAATCATTGTTATAGAGAATTATGAATTTATAAGTTATTAATGATAATTTTAAGATTCAATCAGTATTTTATGGAACCGGTTAGGTCGAGTGGTGAAATGTGCAAAAATGATTAAAGTTGAATAAAAAGAGCAAAAGGCTTCATTTTCACCATTTTGACTCTCTCACTACACTCTCTCTCTAAGAATTTTCTCTCTACATCTCTCTAAGATATCTCACAAACCGACCGTCAGATTATCGAGAATTATACGTCAACGGAAAGATCTTGTGGAGTACAACAATAATCTACAAACGGATTTCTGATTTCATACGAATTAAGGTAAGAATCGACACATTTAAGTTTGTTGTTTCGGTTTTGAAAAACTAGAATCTCGAATCTGTCATTTTATGTAAATTGGAGCTTGTTTTGCTTGAAATATTGCTAGGATATGATAGTATATGCATAATAGAATCGAATCTAGGAATGATACTTGTCATATTCATGATTTTTGACTTAGAAATGAAGGATTTAAGCTGAAATGATGAACAGACTCGAATATGCCAAGAACAGAGTCGAAATGCAAGAACAAACTCGAGTTTGGTACTAGATTCGAGTGTGTACCATTAGATTCGAAGGTCAGGGGTTCGAATCTACCCATAGATTCGAAGCATGGTTCAAATCTGACCATGGAGTTCGAATCTATCATCATGTTTGATGGTGGGTTCGAATCTAACCCATTAAATTCGAGTTTAATGCTTAAAATTGAGAAATCTACTCTCTAAATCTGTGTATTCACTAAGCATTCGCTTACCCCTCAGTTGATTTTATTTTTACAGGAAAGGGTAAATCAGCTGTCGGACCTTCTAGTTAGGTCATTTGGGAAGATTTGGAAGACTTGGTACTATTTAATCGGTAATTATGTTATGAGACAATGTTGTAATATATTCTGGATGATTGTAATAATTGTAATGGGTGTGTAGACTTAGACTTGGTACCTTATAGCACTGTATGGTGTTTGACACTATTGCACTACTTTATTTATGTATTTAATGCTTTCGCACTTAATTTAGGTTATCAGATCATTATGTTATTGCATGTTGATGATCAATCCTGGGTGTATTGTAATTGGTGGTTGTTGTGGCAAGGGTGTCACACATATCTTGACTTTGGCCAAAGTTATACGAGTGCGCACTCCGCACATACAAAACTCATTCTAATTTCAACCAAAACCAATAAACTTGGTCAACGAATTACACTAAAATAACAAGTCGAATTTCTTTGATGATTGGTGTTACTTGAATCTAGGATTTAATTAATTGTGTATTTGTGTTAATTGACTTGAATCTATAATCTTTAGTTTATTTAAATGTCTTTCATTGAAACTTGAAATTTTATGTTTATGTCTTTAGTTAAATTAATTTGTTTACTCTTTAATTAGAAGTTTGAAACTTGAAAGTTTATTCTCTAATATGTTTTTAGTTAATTAGTTTACTCTTTAATTGAGAATTGAGACTTAAAACTTTGTCTTTAGTTAATTAGTTCACTTTCTAATCTTTAATTGTTAATTGTGTTAATTACTTGAATTTTTTAATTGTTAATTATAGGTTTTAATGTTCTAAATATCTATTGATGGATAAAATTTTCAAAAGAAAGTTATCGGGAGGTGGTAATAACTAAGGTTAATCTTCAAGAGTTAGAGTTAGAGTAAACGATCATAATGAATTCTTAACTTTCACATAACCATAAAAACAACCACAACCTTTTAATCCTTCAATCCCTTCACAATTGAATGAGCGATGACTTTTTGAACGGTGCTCTAATTTGTGCGGTTGAACATGAAACATTTTGCAAGGTTACAAATAAAGTTATTGATCGATTCCAAAAGATGAAGAATCGTAGAGATCAAACTTAAAATTGTTCGACCCGACCTATCTAATCGTTTGAATTTTAGAACCGGGAATGAGACGAAAAAATTGTTCAGCAAATCTCTTCGGAACCTATGTCTGCCACTGATTATAATAAGTGTTGCACTTATTATACTTTCTCAATTCATTATATTACGTTTTATATCTATACATATAGTAAGGAGATGGTTATTCTAAGCACATATGAATGAATTCATTCGAAGGAAATTAACGCTGTACGTAAAGAAAGCAGGCAGGTGGGAGCACATGGTTAATATACATATTCAAAAGCACTGAAAAGTAATAATAATAAGGAATAATATGTTATAAAATGTGAGAGCCTAATTAGGCCAACTTCTCAAAAGTATGCCTATTTTAGTTATATAAGGTTAGAGTTGTGATGAATAATATTCCTAGACTAGACTACCACCCCTCCACCCTCCCTTCTTTTTGCAGGATAGGAATAGGATGGGGCCGTTGGTTATATTTATTTCAACAACCGAAAAATTGTTTCTAAAATATTAACGGTGCATTTATTTTTAACCATGAAAGTAAAAGAATAAAATCGTAAATGGTTTACAAATTTGTATATAAAAAATAGAGATTTAATGTTATTATAAATTTTATTTCTCTATTTTCATCTCAAAGTAAAAAAATTTAGATGGAAAGAAAAAGAATTTATATGAAGTTTTCCTTCAATATTTATATGATTTTCATCATTATTATAAAAATTTGTGTATATTACACATTTTCATTAAATTTAACAGTTTATCGTAATGAACATGTTCATTTAATATGATACCCCGGTAGTCTGATATGATACTTCATGGATCTCAATCCTATATGTATGTATGTATGTTTTTCAAGAGATGATGTTGGGGGTCACACAAAACATATATATGACTTACTAGCAAAAGAGATTGCTAGTAATTATTAGGAGAAATGACACCAAATTGTCATGTAATTTTGAGTTTATGCATATTTATGTAGTGTATATTTTTGTGCATATTTAAATAGTGTACTATTAAAAATGTTTCTATTAAGTAACTTAGGCATTGTTTGTTTTTAGTTAAGAGCCTCTTAACAATGTCTGAAATCTAAACTTCGGATCTATAATGAATTAAGATTGTTTTGTTTAGTTTTAGACTTTAGAGGTTGAAAACTCTAGATTTACCTCTTAAAATTAAGAGGATGAATTTGGGCTGAAAAAAAATAAGAGGATCTTTTCTATAAACCTCGAATAAATTCATCTAATCATCTTTCCTATTACATGAGTTTTTAAACGTCGAGTTTGAATGTTTAACGCCTTTCGCTTGGAAATACAATTGTATTTTGAAACGTCATTGACTGAAAAACACGATTGTCTTTTTTGAGGTGTTGCTTAAAATATAAATTTAGTTAATTCTAATTTAAAAATATTTATCATATTAATTATTTTATTTTAATTTTGTTTATTTAAATTAATTAATTATAATATATAATTAATTAGATATAGTATTTTAAAATAATATTTTTCACATGTTTTATATTACGAAACAAACAATCTTAAGATTACCTATTAATTTTAGATTTCAGATCTTAAGACCACCTCTTAATTTCAGATGTGGTTTTCAGATTTCAAACATTTAACCTCTTAAAAAACAAATAGTACATTAGTGACTTGATAACCGATAATAACAGTTTACCCAACTACCTAATTAACACATTTTCAAAAGTTTGACTATTAAATGTGCACAAAAGAAAAAGTACACAGCATAGAAGTGCACAAAAAGAAAGTTTAAACACTGTATGAAAGTGCACAAATTCAAAAGTACATAACTATTTGGTGTCATTATTTCTAATTATTAGTACCATTTGTAGTTATGGATCAATTCAACTGTATCTAGCTAATTTTGTCATGTGCATCCTGCTATATATTCGGGTATGGCATTAATTCTAATTAACTGTAAATTATTGTTTTTTGATGGTTTTAAAGAGTTGGCAGCTATAATGTACTTCTAATTATTTGATAATTACACTTGTTTACTTTAAATAATATTATTATTAGACTAAATTTAAATAAACGATATTATTATCAGGTGTAAATTGAACACAAAATACAAGACCCAAAATTTAACGTAGAAAGTTATATGGTGTATATATGTTCTATACGTGTGTATTCAACAAAAAGGTTAGTTGTTCGATTGTTGTTTTTAAGAGTTTGTTTGTGGTTTGGTTGGAGGTTCTCTATTTTTCTGGATTAGATTTTTCAATGAAGTTAATTTGCTACTTAAAAAAGTTTGCTAACTAAAAATTAAAAAAAAATTAATGGAAATCCCAATGTACTAGAAAAACTTAATTCCAGGAGTTTATGGCACTTGTTGAAGAAGTATTTAAGACCTTTTGTGCATCATTAATGTCCATTTTTTGTTAATATTTCTCAAGTATATAATATAGAAGGTACGTAGCTAGTGCTTATAATTGTTATGAGTTTGAATATATGAGAATTTTGAAATGGAATTAAGCTAGCAAGAAAAAAGTGGTTAAGAGAAATATATGTATGTATGTATTAGAGAGAGAGGCCGGATGAATAGAGAATGTAAAAAGGCAGGCAGGCAGGCAGGCAGGCAGGGAAGACTAAAAACATGAAAGCAACCTAGTAACTGAGTCAGGTACGAAGACGATGGAAGATAACTAGATAAGCCTAATGTAATGCGCGCCACCAGAATCATAGTTCGTTAAAAGCTGGAATCAATCGATCACTTGTCCCCATCCTACCTACCTACTAGCTATACGTACTTTTAATTAATTAATTAACACTTTCTTTTAATTAATTTCTACCTACATTGATCATGTCTAGCTATAGTTAATTACTATGCTCGATCTATATATGGGCATCGGCTATTAGTACGTTGATCCAAATTCACCAACAATCAAATTAAAGTCACCCATGCACGTACTTCAATTTATTTCTAATTAATCTTAATTTCTGATGTTGTAGCCCCCATATATGCATCCTGCAGCTGCTAGATTTGGAGTCTGTGTGTTTGTCTCTAGAAGACGAATGCTAATGCTAGTATACTCATGGTCATTGAGGGTACGTGGCTAGGGAGACAGGTGTTTTTATTTAATTAGATTATATTCTATGGGAGTAGCTATATAGACGAATGAATAAATGACAGCGCGCAGCATGCATATAAATATAATATAAGAGCTGAGTGTGATCGATGAGAAATGAAGGTATTAATATGTAGCTAGGTAGGCAGCAGATCCCATAAAACAGGGCAGGGGGCCACGTCCCGAGGCAATTATAACAAAAATGTATGTTTGATGGTTACTTGTCCTTCCCTTCAAAAAGGACTTTTCCTTCAAAACCTCCAGCTTTAGGCTTACCCGCCATATATATGTTTAATGTTTATTCTCCTTCTATTCGATCCTACATTTTCTTTTGGTTGATTTTACTTTAATATATATATATATATGGTACCAATCCAGTTTCATTGATCCACAATCTCTGATATGATAGGCTATGCATGTATCCATCTTATCTGACCCCACACCTGGATTGGATTTTGACAATGTAAGTGGATTAATGTGGCATATATGCTTGCTAGCTACCTGCATATTCATCTGAATTACTTTTACATCTTATATATATACAAAAACAACCACCATATCTATTTAATCACTTCATTTACTTTACTGCTCCCTACCTTTTCCTCAATCTCACTAGCTAACCTTCATTCTCCCATTATTCACTTATAACTTGATTTTTATTCACTTATATAGAAAGCAAGGAACAAGAAGATATGTGGAACAAACAACATATATGACGATACACAAGTTATTAGACTTAATTTATTCAGGTGCTTTCATTTACATGGATTAAAAATAGAAGCAAAAAAAAAATGTAATCTTGATTGGTATTATAGCCCGTTTAGTTGAAAATTATGGTGATGTGTCAAATTTTGAATTTATGTCATGTAACACATATATACTTGGATTATATATATACACATCCCCACCCTAGCTACCCATGAGCTGAGGTCTTTTGGTGATGATGTATATGGATTTGAAGTTGAACGGAATGGATCGAGAGTACGTGTGGTTTATAATGGCATTAATTAATAATCACATGTATATATAATGTAATTAAAGTAAGTAGTAATATAGTGATTAAGATGGATAATTAAGTTGGTTAAGGAAGGGGAAGGGGAAGGGGAAGGGGAAGGGGGAGGAACAGGTCCCCACACTAGCTAGAGATATATATGAGTTGTCATGAAAGTGTGTTAATTAAGTAGTGGGATGGAATGGATGCATGGTTTTGAGGTGAGAAAATGTGTGGCATCATCAGCATGGGCTGTCTTGGTACTTTCAGCCTCTCTTTTCTCTTTCTTTCTTTTGTTGCTAGCTTGGGGGGACTGGACTGGGCTGCATATGTTTCATTTTCATTATTACATTTACATTCAACATCAACCTCAACCTACCTACCTACTAATATAATTAAAACTGATCACTTCGATCATTGATCATCTACTTGTTAATAACCATCAGGGCTTGCCTTGGTGACCACCAAGTTTCCATAAGAGTCTTGGGGAGGGTTGTTACCCAGGTTCAATCCTCACTAGAGGCAGATTTTGGGGTTTTCCCGTCAGGTGAACTAATTTAACTATGGAGATTTTAATCTAACTAGGAGATTGTGGTGGGGATCGAACCGAGATATAATTACCAAGTCTCTCTCTCTCTCTCTCTCTCTCTCTCTCTCTCTCTCTCTCTCTCTCTCTCTCTCTCTCTCTCATGAATTCATAACACTAATACAAAATAAATAATACAAATATGCATGAGTCATGGCTATCCCTGTCCCCTATCTCCATCTTCCATATATGTGGTACCCCCTTCCCCTTCCCCTTCCCCTCCCCCCCTGGTCCCCCTGCACCCACCCATTGCAAGGGACCTCCCTACCTACTATACACTGCCATGCTTCCATCCCAGTCCACTTCTTTCCTACCCACAAACTCACTCACTCAACTCTTATATATGCTCTTTTATTTTTCACATAATTTCCTTCCAACATATATATATATCCTCCTACACTTGTATACTACCTACCTACTGTGCTTCAAGTTCACTCTAATATACATATGATCAAGTGGGTAATTAACTTTATAATTCATCATTAAAATTCAAAAACTATTTTAATCAACGTAAAAAAGTGATTAGTGATCGAGTTATTGATTAATTTAGGGTTAATATTGAAAAAAACCCCCCACTGACTTTCATGTAATTATCGATTAAGTCACTGAACTTTTTTTTCGAGTATTTAAGTTCCTAAACAAAGTTTGTCTTATTCAAAACTATGTATGTTTGACCTGCTACCTGCTTAACAGGTAAAACAATTAGTTTTCCGAATAGTTTATTGTTAAAAAAATCAACTTTCTTTTCCAATTTTCACAATTAAGTTACTGGACAATCTTTTTTCTTGTTTAGATCATTTTACGGTTTACTGGTTAGTGACATGCTAAACAGATAAAATATATAGTTTTGAATAAGACAAAAATTGTTTAGGGACTTAAACACTCGAGAAAAAAGTACAGTGACTTAATCGATAAATTCATGAAAGTTCGTAGGGTTTTTTCAATATTAACCCTTCATTTTAATCTGAGTATTTATAATTTATAATTTATTATTTATATATTCAAAAATTGATGAATCAATATGTAAGAAAATGAATCACAGAATTTCTCATTTCTAAATATATATTTACCTTCTCATTTGATCACTGGACTGGGACACAAAAATGATTCTCAGGTGTAGCCGTGTAGGATCCAACTTTTCATATTAATTTAAATCCTACTAAAACATGACCGACTACGAAATTAGGACATGGATTTCACTAAATTGGGCTGGGTTGCACTCTGTTGGCCAACAACATTGGGTTAGAGTTTTGGGCCGGCCAATTTGTACTCCCAAATGGCTCATTTAAGTTTAATATATACCAACTAATACAACCCCAAATTAAGCTTTTGGTTTCTCCTCCATCTTCGTAGTTCTACCACTCCAACCTTAAGAAACATTACTGATCATTGGCAATTAATGATCAAAATAATAGACCTGAACATCATATATAATTGACAGCACACAACATTAATAACCAAATATAGCAACAGCATTGAACTCTATCTTAAAATAAGGTAGCACAAAACTTTAATCTCCTTGGGTACGAGGGTGTTTGGTTTTGCGTTATGAACCAGATTATCAGCTTATTACGTTACAATAACGCAAATAATTAGTTTAAAGTGTTTGGATTGCATACGTTAATAAGTGATTATTTGCGTTTAGCGTTAATCTTACCACACTTTTTCATAAGTTAAAAAATGTAGCTTATTTGTTTAATAAGTGATTAGTTGGTCATTTTACAAGTAAAAATGCAAATCCAAACACTTTAAAAACTGATTATTTGATAATTATGATAGCAAACAGCAGAAGCTAAACCAAACAATACATTTCCTGCAGCACTTTTTGTTACAACTATTATCTGATTATTAGTTTCCAAAATGCTACAACACTTTTTCAAATGCAAATCCAAACACCCTCAATAATGTGAAATATTGTCTTCAAAATCGACTATTATTATATAGTTCGAGGGGTTAAACTGTCAATTAATGAAAGTTAGAATTAATTATTCACGTTTTACGAGGCATCAATTGTAAAAAGGGTGAAATTGAAATCAATTGGTGACTTTGCTTTTGTCTCTGGGTTTTTGGCGACCGTCGTACCAATCACAAATCACCTTATTGTAATCTCGTTGATCAAGCTTTGTAAACACTGCAAGATTATAGTGGATTGATTCTCAGCTTCCTCCGCCCGTGGTTTTTCCCGTTTTGGGTTTTCCACGTAAATCTCTGTGTCTCTATTTACTTTACTGCGTTTACGGTTTTATTGTTGTGGTTGACTATTGTTGGATATATATTAATCCTATTCCACATTAAACTAATATTGTCTTATTTGATTCGGATTCTTGGGATTGTGGATAAAACGTATTCACAACGGTTTTACTACAATTAATAATAATAATAATACTGAATGCGCCAAAAATTTTCATTCTTGTATCAGGTTGCTAATTCTTGCATACAACAAAATCGCTACATATTTTGTTCGATATATATTGAATTCTGGGTTAATTGACAGACACTGTAACAAAAGGGGCAATGAATGAAACATGAATTGATGAACATCCTCACGGAAAATTTTTTCCTCAAACGTTTTAGTCCGTTATATATGTGCTCATGTAATTAGACGTCTAAGTTGTGGACAGCGATAATCTCTAACCATAGTCGTCTATTAGCCGTCTTAGTCCATATAAGGTCATTTTGGGTTCCTATATTATTTTTTGTGCGAGTCCAATACTCAATACACACCGATTCTACAAAAGTACTGGCCCATCTAATAAATTGGGTTTATACACTAGTGACAATTAAGGGTTCTATCTTGGTAAGCCCAAATTGTAAGACTATTTTTTTATATTTGATCCATTATTAGTTCTTAAAATTCATTACATGCATATTATGGTTTTATATCTATCACAAAGGACTATGAAATAATATTGTAGTTTAGAATTGCACTCATAAAATACAAATTATCACTCAAATTAAGTTAGCAAAGTACATGCATTTCTCACAACAATTCAATAGTTCAAGCAATACAATGCTTTCTTGAGTTAACAAACATTGACGAGGAAGTTTCTTTAACGGTTACTAAATAAAACCAATATATATCGTCAATCTTAAAAGTAAACGTGATAGCCGTAATTTTTTCTATAGTATTTGTCACTTTTAACTAGTTAGGCATTCGTTATATATGTTAGAGGCGTTGTGTCATTATTAACAAAGCAAAATAACTTAATGAGAAGAGTAGTTATCTCAATTGATTGAAAATGAGAAAACCACATCATAATAATGATTTTTTTTTAACTAATAGAAATCATGTTTTTAAAAAGATGAAAAGATGCAGAAAAATAGAGATCATGTTTTTAACCATTTGGCATATCCTTTAGGATGATTATTGATTGGTCTTATTTCAAATATGATTTTGAGGACTACTGTGTTTGATGTGGTGGACTGGTGGTTTGTATCGTTACGTGGTCATTTGCATCTTTCACCACGATGTGTATTTCAATGGACAAGCTAGAGTATTCCATTCGTTTATTTAACAATGTTTAATAAGGTGCTCTCTCAGCTCTTTGGGGTGGAAATAAAGTAGATCAAGCCTGATGTATAGTTCCTTTACGTATGGCGGTCAACTTTTTTATGTAATTTATAGGTGTCGTCTCTTTTGTACTTTCTAGCTTATGCTAGCTTCCTTTCATTGAAATTTATGTTGTTAAAAAAACGCTATGAAGTTGTTGATCGATCTTGTTACTTGCACAAAGAAAATGAATTTAGGGATGGGCTAAAATTAGCAAAAAAGTTCATCTCACTTGGAGCAGCTTTCACTTTAATATTGTCAAGACTCAATATACAAGACTAAACTTTAATTTTTTTATGAACAGATAAAACAAAGAATATATACACAATATAAACTAGTGAGACATTGAGGGCATTTTGTTTACCTCTTAATGAAATCATTAAGAGGTTATTTAACCTTGAATGATCCATTAAAAAGTAAACAAACACCCCCCGAAAAAGTACAAAGAAGAACAAACACATCTCAAGCGAAAAAAAACAGCATTATCTATTGTAAGACACGATACCAATGAACTATATACTGGCTATAATTACAAGCTAATCGTAGATATTAGCCATTGAGACCACTCTAAATTTCCTTTCTCGTGTCTGTTATATACATCCAAGTGAAATTCATTAATTGCAATTTAGAAAACAGATTGACCACAGATGAGTTGATATGGAGATGAAAGTTTATCATTTCCATTAATCCACAAATCTAAATGATGATGCAAATTAAGGCCTCAAAGACTTACAATTGTAACCTTCATAAATGAAAAGCTTCAAAGATACTTAATTAATAACCAAAAAAGGCCGACCTAACAATATTAAAATCAGCTATATAACTAGATCAAAGTGGAAATTATTAGAAGCCTACTACCAAGCTAGGTCTTATATGTTTTATGGAAAAAAGGTATAATCTCTTCTTCGCATTGTTAATATGGTGGCTTAGTTCCTAATGGCATCAATGAGGTGAAGACTTTGTACCTGGTTGTGTACCAAGTAAGCTAGGTGAGGCTGTGAATTAGCTAAGTATTTCTGCACTCAATCTTATCCAACAAGATCAGGCCAGTTGGATCAAGTTCGTCTATATACCTGTTCTAGATCAGTTAATTTGTGGTGTGGATCTTCTCATTTTTATGATAGGTTCCCAAGGTTATTTTTGCTTGGAGATATATGGTAAAAAGCGATTATATTCATCACAAGCTTTGTCAAGATAGGGACGTCAATTACCCATTGAGAAATGAGAATGACTTGGTGAAGACCACTCCGAGATGATCGAGCATTACACATGAAACTAATGGAGGAATTCACAAGTCTTGTTGATGTTGTAAAGGATATGTGCTTATCTGATAGGTCCAATAGATAGTGTTGGTTAGTTAAACCAGTCTAGGATTTCTCAGTCCCTTCCCTTTGTCAAATCCTTGGAAGGTAGAATTTTGTCATTTGAGGATCTTAATTTTTCTTGGAGAGCTTGCCTTGATTGCCTCTCCTTCCCACGAGATTAAAGTTAAGTAATAAAGGGATAGATCTTTGTTCGATTAGATGCCTTGTTTGTGACAATGAAATTAAAGGGAAGATTAATCATGTGTGTCCTTAAATTCGGTGCTAGTGGAAGAAAATTTAGGATCGGTGGAACGCAGCCCTTTGCATCTGCTGCCAAATCTGTGTTGTCCAGCATCCACTCTCTTCCATTGACTGACCTCAAGGCAGTGTTTGGATGCTATCAATCGTATGGATCGATGTAGCTATTGGATGATTTGGAACTTAGAAAGAATAACTTCTTCAATGGTAACAACCCCCGCAACCCTTGACCCCTGCTTTAACGTCAGGGTCTTGACTTTGGCCAAACTTATACGAGTGTGCACTCCGCACCTTCTAAACTCGTTTTAGTTCCAACCAAAGTCAATTAACATGGTCAATGAATTACATTAAAATAATAACAGTTGAAGCCTCGGAGGATAAGAGAAATTAAATAACCACTTTTGCTATTCTCCTGGATTGTCCTCGTAATCTAATTAGTACATGCAGGACGTTGGAGTTTGTAGCGGAATACATCAAACTTTGGATGAGTAAGAACTCACAAATAATACTCTAAAACACTAATTCTTATTCATCAACTGGACGTACATACATATATATACATTTCTAAAGACACAAACGAAAAGTTATAACTCTTCAATAAATCTGTACGTTGAGTATGGCAACTGTCATATCAACTTCCCAAACTAACCCCTATACTTGACAATAATTACAACTAACACTCTAAAGTTTAGTTTAATATTCTAACACAGGACATGAGAACGGTTGCTCAATCATGTTTGAGATCAACCACTTTCGCTGTTCTCCTGTACATATTCTTAGGATGGATGCACGAAAATATATTCCATGCCAAGAGAAAAACAGGACAAGGAGTTAAAACTTAAAAGGTTGAATCGATCTTCCACCCGATCTATGGCCCGTTGTATGCTAGAAAGGTTTGCCAGTCATCAGATACTTAAATCGTACGTGTATGCCAGGATGCCATTTAGAATAAGTCAAACTAGTAGAGCCTTAAAGAAGTTGGAATATTGATTTATGCAAGTAGCTAGTATATGTGGCCCAGCCCCAGCGTGATGGCAATGTCTCATTTTGGAAGTAACTGTATCTTTTTCCCTGTTTATATAGGACTAAAATTGGATGAGTTAGTGACGCAGAATGGAACCAAGAATGCATACAACGCAGCTAGTTGTGAAATGAAGCTTGATAATTAAATTTATTCAATTTTTTTCAAAAGTAAAGGTGGGTATACTATATATGTTTTGACAGGTTCTGCTAAAACTTAAATTTCAAAATCAATTAAAAATAATTGATACACTGCATCAAATATCACATGCGCATGAATAAAAAAAATCACTAGTAATTATTATGTGGTATGCCTAAAAATGAAAGAAATTAAATAAAATAAAATTCTTAATTAGTGGTAATAGAAATGCTATTTAAACACAGAGCTAGCAGTAAAGGAAAGATTGGGGGCATGAGTTGAGCCAAACTGTCATAGGTGTTTGCAAGCTAGATCCATTGTTTGCCTGCAGCTGTGGATGCGCGGAAGGAATTAATGTAACTCAGCTCCTTACGATTGAATGTAGGCTTGTTTGGAGTTGGAACACTTGATATCTCTTTCACACTTATTATGATCACACTAGTTAGTCCATAAACTTGTTGATCGGATATTAAGTGCATTCTACATTCATTGGCTGGAAGCTGGATATGATATATTTATTTAATTTGAAGCATTAATTAAAAACCAAGTAATAAGACGCTAAAGACATATGGAGGGCAAGAGGTGATTTCGAAAGAATTCATATATTGGCTTTTTGTTATGAAGGCATCAAAAGGGAGTTAACAACTCCATGTCCCAATTAATGTGTGTTTGTGTGTGGAGGGGGAATAGAATCTAAGATTCCTTACAAGCACCTTGTCTCGTTAGCCCATCTGGTGGGGCTTATGTTATGTTCTATATCCGATTTGCATGAATTTCACATTCCAGTTCTATATATCATTGTGAGTCACATCTTTTTGCGAATCTTGATCAATGTGAGTTTTTCTTTTTCTTTTTGTAAAATATTTATTTATGTAACTATATATTGTTCTATGAATAAGATTCCCCAAAGAAAATTATACGATCGATCAACATAACTTGGAAAAATATCCTATATGCTTGTAAAGGAAAAGCAAACTAAACTACAGGAATATTATATATATACAAACAGAAGCTAGCTTTCATTTGCAATGCAACTATATATATATATATATACACACACACACACACACATATGTATACATATATATTCATTCGTTATGGTAATCAGATGCATCATTCGAATATATATATATATATATATATATATATATATATATATATATATATATATATATATATAGGCATCAGATTACTATACGGAAAAGGCAACAATTATAAGTAAGTATGTCTGGCATATTTTTCAACCATCAATCCTTATCCAGATTAAAGCCAAGTTATTCTACAGGAAATCGACGTGGTTAATTGCTACAGCAGTTGGCTACATGACATAGCAGGCGTTCACATTATCATCGTTAAACATGTTACTGACTTTGTCATCCCCCCTTTGGCTGACAGGAATGTTGCCATGCTTATCGCCCATGTTGTATCCATGCCTGTAGTAATTGTAGCTCTCTTTGTATTCATTGGTCATGTCCTTGAAGTAGTGGCTGCTGGATGTGAAGTATAGCGGTGGGTTGGGGTAAGGCCAGAACTCTGCCCTCTTCCCTGCCCTCCTCACCACCTTCAACACCTTGTTCCGGTCCACATAACCATTCACGGTCACCTTCTCTAGTTCTAGGTCCACCTCCACTGAGTCCACCCCTATATATCTCAAGTTGACAAGATACAAACTAATCAAATAATGATCTGATAAGAAACTAGCTTGTCAATAAACAGAAAACATGTGATCTATTTAACGTACCCCGCCCTCCATCTCACGAATGAGTTAATGTCATTGGTACGTGCGCTTAGGTGACGTTTGGTTTTGGTAATGGAATTCGAATGAATTGGAATTTATATTTTAGTTGTTAGTGTGTTTGATGGTGATGGCAAAAGATAGTTTTTCATATTGGTTAGTGATAAATGTTGGAATTTAATTCATGTATGGGCTGGAATCTAATTCATGTTTGAGTCGGAAGTAATGTTAAATTTCTATAAACAAAGAATTTGATGCAAAATAAATAAAATTTAACTATTCATATTTGTTAACAAAAGTTTTAAACAAGCTAAATTTGAATTTCATTTCCTTCGAATTTCATTCCGTGAATCAAACGTCACCTTGATTTTTTGTATACCTCTAAGCTTGTTGATGGCACTTCTGACAACACGCTCGCATCCGGTGCAACACATCCTTACTTGAAGTTCAACGGTCTATCGAGCAAAGCAAAATTGATAAAAACATGGTTAAAATAAAAATAAAATATTAATTAAGATGCTGATACCCTCTATTTTGGCCCCAACAACAAAAGGTGAACATATATAGCTCTCCTAGCTAGTAACTCCTTTGTTTAAGCAAACTTTTGGAGTTAAAAGGACAGAACGTTTTTAATTTAGGGTTCTATACAGTGAATCAAATTAAGAAGAAATAAATACAGTAGAGGCATATACAGTACAGTTGGAGATGATAAATTAAACTGGCAAACTTAACCTGCAAAGAAAGATGCCGACGACCCTTAGCCATGTCGTGTTTCAGGTGTTCTTTGGTTTTGTATCTTGCTTGATAGCTGAAGCAGTAGTTGATCACAGCAGAGATGAAAGATCCGGATAGTCTCTCTGATCGCAGGCTGGCCATATATACGTAATGAAGTATGTACGTACGTTTAAATATTCAAATTAACAAGGGATGGGAGAGAGAAGAGAAAGCCAAGTTTAGAAGATATTCTCAGATGTTAGAAAAGGCATCTCTTTCATCAGTTACCAAATCCTTGTGTTTGTAATATATTCCAAACAGATGGAGTTGTGTTTGTGTTGCCTTTCGGTTGCTTGTGGTTAAGTTCACAGCAAACGTCCACTGGGACGGGAGACGAGGGGGGCTTTATTTATACTGTACTAGATGGATATATGTAGACATGGACATGTGGGAAGCAACATATGTCAAAAAGTACCTTTTTCGATCTCTATGAGAAAATCGCATCTAAGCCATGGGAAATTATTCATTGATCGTTTGTTTGTTAATTACCCATGCATTAGCCCCTTGGTTATCTTGAGACAAAGGTATCCGATACCATAACACAATCCATGGTTACCATCAAAATTACCATATATGATATATATAATATATATTTATTCATTACTTAAAAAGCTTGCATGTGCCAGGTAGGATGATCGATAATATAATACATAATTCTTTTTCTCATAATTACATTGGATTTTCTTCTTCAAGAAGGAATTATTGATGATTTTGAGGGTAATTTCTCGGATGCCATTTTAAGACCTGATGTGCTTAGAACGTGGATATGGGAGCTGACAAGTGCTACAGTTCAGATCTTGATGGAATATGGTATGGGAGTGGGTTAAGGAATTGATAGATCGAGATTAAGTTTGATTGATAATATATGTACATCACGAGAGGAAACCAAATATATTCCTTGAAAATCTACTTTATTTTCCCAGGCATCTTTTGGAAAAAACTATAACCCCAACAGACACCATCTCTATCTATCTGAAAACCACCACCTGCCGACCACCATCCAACATATATAATATATTCCTTTTTCTGATCGTTCATCACTGATCAACCAATTTCACCACCTGCAGACTGCAGCTACGTATATATATATATATTCACCATCCAACATATATAATATATTCCCTTTTCTGATCGTTTATCACTGATCAACCGATTTCACCACCCGCAGACTGCACTTACGTACGTATGTATATTATATTATATATTATTTTTATCATACAATATACATACACGTGTAGAGAGCGATCTGCATGATCGATCAATTGTTCTGTGCTAGCTGTGCACACCCTCGCTGCTCTAGTCTCTGGCTAGTTCTGATCATGTGTTAATAAAATCCACAATTAATCATGTTGATATTAATCTCTCTTTTTTTCATATGATTCAACAGCCATCAGTAGTGCAAAAACAACATAATGAAGTTTAAAGTATTAAAATAAAATATTATAAAAAGCCGAACAATCAAGTGATAGTGCAAATACAACTTTATCAAGGCATATACTTTAGTTAAAGTTTATTCCCACTTTGATTTAAATTTGTGTAGGGTAAATGGTATTCTTTTTAGTTTTCTAGCATTAAGTACTTGATTTTATACTTAGAAGTGGAGCAACTCTGGCCACTGATTATACTATATACACATGCACACTCGATCACTCACTCACGTACTCATATCTCTCTCACATTCCCACGCTCTCTCTTCTTCTCAAATACACATTATTTTCTAGTATTGTATTGATGTACTATACGTAATATAGATCTTGATCAATATAATAACTAATTACGGAATATATATATATATATATATATATATATATATATATATATATATATATATATATATATATATATATATATGATATATATGGATCATGTGAGAAACTAATACTTGTGAGATGTTGAATTAACCTAGGTCGACGGAGCATGGTCGCGATGGGACCTTAACCGAGGTTGAGGGAGCGCGGCCACAATCCGAGTGCAGGGGATTAGGATTAGGGTTTGGGTATTCGGGTCATGTGTTTGGGTATCATGATTAGTGTTGGGTATTAAGGAGTAGTGTATTGGCCTTATTGGGTTGTGTTAATCATATTGGGCTATTTGATTATGTTTTCATGGTCTCGCATTAATAAGGTCGGGTTACGGGAGGGAACCGACGAGATAAATTTTAACTTGTTGGCGTGTATTTTAACATGTTAACGACTACTCTGGTCGGTAAATCATCCCCCTCTCGAGCGTAGCACTCGGTCTATGGCGAACAAACCAAAAACTTCTACGGCAAAGCACACCTTGTTCAAGTCGAGAAGTCCTAACCCACCTTCATCCTCCACCATAACAAATCATCCTCCTTAAGAAAAAACCTTAACAAACCTTAACCCCCGCCTTTAGACTAACTAAGCTTCAAGCCCAGAATTTGTAGTCATATGCCCTGTGCCTGGTTTACCTGGGCCACCGCCCAGGGCCCATGAGAAGAAGGGGGCCCAAAAAAAATTATAGGATATACGCAGGACTAAGTTGAAGACCGGTTCACGCAGCTATCGCTTACGTTTCTCCTGATTTCTTGCCCCATCGTCGACGCCTCATAAGTTAGAACGACACTTCACGTCCTCACCATGATTTGCGACGCTTCAATTGACGAGATTTAAGGTGACCGACGACGTCTCAGTTCTCTCCAAAATCAAGATGTGTAACGGTCGTAAAGGTTGTCGCCTGCCCTGCCCACTGTCCGTTTTTCGCTCACCATTCATCAATCGTATTGTACTACTACGGTATTGCTTCTGGAAATTGCTTTCGGTCTCTTCTTCCTCGTCAATCGTACTGCAGTGTTTGCGTATTTCTGCTATATACCGCTATATTTTTGTCGTATTGGCGTATTTCTGGTATAACAATATTGCTAGTATTGGCGTATTTCTCGTCAATGAGGAAGATTGTTATATAGCGAGGAAGAATGAAAAATATAGCGGTAAAAAATATTGCCCTGCCCATCAGCCCATCATTCGTTTTTGCAACTCAACTACTCAAAGTGCTCTGTTCATTCAACAGAAATACAGATGCATCAAAACCCTAACAAGTAACAAATGTATTTTTCTAATTCCTTGTGTTTTTATTTATTTATATTGATATTGATTCTAATTTTTTTGTTCATTGTACTGGTTATCACTTATCGTGTATCAGATATTCAAAAGTTGACATGAATCCAGTCCATATATATATATATATATATATATATATATATATATATATATATATATATATATATATATATATATATATATATATATATATATATATATATAGGGTCAGGTTCTATGGGGCACCTGTATGCATTGTGTACTTTGGGAACCTGTATGCACCGTTAGATCTTGAATTTTAATGGTTCAGATTGTAGTGGCAAAAGGGTAATTAACTTGAAAATGGGTGCACGGGTGCATAACTTCTCGCGCGCGGAAGGGCAAAATCGGAAGATGCTTGAATTCAGAAAATATTCTATCCGAATCTAAACAAACATGATGCATCTTCATCCAATTTATTGGATTCGTCTTCAAACACGATGTATCTTCATCCAATTCAATTTCAAACATGATGCATTTCGACCATATTCATCCTCGTCTTTGTTCCATCATTATGCATCACCAAAATCGTGATGCATTTCGGTCATATTCATCCTCGTCTTTGTTTCGTCATTATGCATCACCAAAATCGTGATGCATTTCGACATTTAAACGTGTTAATTTCCTGATGCATCTCTGAAATTTAAACGTGTTCATCAACGTCTTCAATGTGTTCATCATTGTCGTGATGCATTGCTGTTGTGCATCATGTTTGAAACAACCAATATTTTATTTAGTTTCCTAAATAAATGATAAATATTAAATTAAATCTTATAATTTAATAATATATTATTAAACATTCCCAAGAAGCCCTTAATGCACCATTTGTAAACAAGCAATGCATTTTTGGTTCCCATTTGGTTCCCGATGCATATGGTGCCCCATAGAACCTCAATATATATATATATATATATATATATATATATATATATATATATATATATATATATATATATATATATATATATATATATATATATATATATATATATATATATATATATATATATATATATCGGTTATTAGAGAATAGAGATTCAAGACTTCAAATTCAACTAAAGGAGTAAAGGTGTTTTCGTTTCAATAATTTATTTATTTTGCTAATTGTTAATTGCTAGTTTAATTGTTTTTCTAATTGTTAATTGCTATTTTATTTGTTTGCGAATCATTAATTGCTAAGTGTTATATAACTAGTTGTTTGACTGCAATATCTTGTTCTTTATCTTTATACAATGTTACCTAAGAAACATTTATCGATCTCGATACACTTATTAATGATTTTGCATCTAAAAATGCTCGAAAGAGCTAATTTTTATGATTTTTTTTTTTTTTGCAATGGCAGGTTTAGATGTTTTAAAGATTTGAGATTAACAACGGTAAAGCAAGGTCACCATTATCAAATTGTAAGTTTCATTTACGGTTAATCTTATTATATATATAAAGAGATGACCCATTTTAAATATTGGCCCCGGGCCCCAAAAATGATAGGAACGGCCCTGAGTCATATATATGTATCTAGAATTGATGAACCTATTTGGAAGAAAACAAACCTTGACCCATATTCAAAGAACAAAATTGAAGAACGTATTCCATGTGAAAAGGCTGAAAAATGGAGTCCTGGAGGCAAAGGTGATACCATCTTTGATTTTGCACACACCAAATGGGAGCTTTGTTGGAGATCGGAGTCTTTCTTTGGAGATTCGCAGGAGAAAGTAAATGAGGCTAGATGTAAAGAAGAATGGAGGAGATAAATGTGACCGCCGGTTAGAAGTGTGTGAAAAAATGGTTATGCTTATGTATTGTCCTCTTTGACTTGGTCAAACCCGTGCCCTAGCCCACAGTGCCACTGGTAGCCTTTATGATCGTAGACAGTAACCTTCCACAGTCGTAGGCAATAAAAATAACCAAATTACCATATTTTCTTAAGGAAAATCGATGGGAAGTGGTCGGGGGCTTCAATCTTGGTTGTGAAATTTGACTATTAGAGTCCGGTTATAATTACTAAACAAGGTTTTTAAAAACTAAATATACGGTCTTTAATGGTCAAATTTCACTAAACCAAAAAAAAATTAACTTAAGAACTTTTCTGAATAAAAAACATGGAAGGACGAAAATGTAAAAAACGTGAAAACATATTTGTTTTTTTTTTTTCATAATAATCTCATTAAACTATTTAGTTAATTTTTAAAAACCGACTAAGATAAGTCTGGAGCATTTTTTTTTTCTATAATATGCCTTTAAATTGGCTTATAGTTGAAATTAAGATAGTAGTTTTAACCAAAAACCTATTATTCGATCGTAATTATTATGAGTCAAACAAGTACGTTGTGTCTTGGTGGCAGATTATCATCAAATAGATATGGCCTTTATATACTAGTGTTTCAAGTAGAATTATTCATTACAGTAAATTGCTCGATTAAGCTTCATTAATTGGTTTAAAGAACTTCTAGCATTGCAACACTGCATTGCATTTAGAGGGGGAAAAAAGAGTATGAAATGTAAATCTTAACGAAATTGGTTAAAGTGGATATTATTTAGCAATTTTGAGATTGAAAAAGTTGATGTAGCACTTGGAATTCAATTCTATAATTATGATTCTGTAAATGTGGTTAAGATTTCTTTGTTTAGTGTTAAGTCTGTCACGAAGGCGGTTGTGGCATTGTGTTTAGTTTCGAGTTTCTAAGTTGGTTATTTGATGAATGATTTGCATTTGTTGTTTTTGGTTAGGTCTGATTTAGCTTATAATTTTGTTTTATTGGTTCGGTTCTAGTTCAGAGATGTTCATGTTTTTGTGTGGATTATTTTTGGTTTTTTTTCCATAGTGTTTTAGGTGATTTATATGTGCTTGCGTCTTGCACGTTAGCTAATACTATATCTTTACCTTTCAAAAAGAATTTTACGATATTTAATTTTTATCATTTCATTTAGATTTTAGAATTCACCTAGCTATATACATATATGAAGGATCCCAACATTCCGACCCTCATAACTTATGTGGCACCAACCACACGATCTAGATGACCGATGAAAATTGATTATTTTTGACATTTTTTATAAGGTTAAAATTAGAAAAACTCAACCAACTTTTTCTCAATTAAATCCTTAAATTTTTTTTTTCAAATTGTTTAATTCCCTAAACTATATTTGTGTTTTTCAAAAGTATATAATTTTGACCGGCTACCGGATTAATCGGTAAAACACTACTGATAAAACAAAATTTTTTAAGAATTTAATTACTAAAATATGAAAAAATGGTGGGTTTTTTCCAATATTAATCAAGTGAAAAATTAAGGTTATCTGTTTGGTAACTGATCAAACATGTCAAATATACACTTTTGAATAAGACAAAGAAAAAATTTAAGAGACTTACGCAACAAGAAAAAAAATTTAAGGACTTTATTGTGAAAATTTAAAAAATTGATTGGGTTTTTTGATTTGTTATTATTTACGATTCTCCAAGTACATGTGTTATGTGTACCAAAGATCCAATGTTTCATTGGGCCAAAATGTTATTTAATTTGGGCCTTATGATCAAACATGTTGGATAGGCTTTTTGACGATAGCCAATAAGTCGGATATAATAGTCGGAAAAACTTGTTCCCCTTCAATCAAATAACATGTGTTGTTTGTTAGTAACTTAATGGGCGTAATTCACCAAGCAACTTATTCGGTCAGTCATTTTGCATTTTTGCACCTTTTGTCTATGACTTAATAATTAAGTCAGAGAAAGACGGTCAGCCATCTCAATAAGCAAAGAATTAACAGTCTTTCCGGTTCACTCTCATTACTGTTCTTTTTTAATATTTTACTATCTGATCATAGTGGTGGTAGGTTTCAACCCAAAATTTTCTTATTTGTATTCACCTACTTTTTTAAAGTCTTGTTGGCATCGTGAATTTTCTTTTCATTTTATTTTGAGGCGTTTTATATTCACTTTACTACTTGTGTTTTGGTAATTGTTATACTTAGGTTTTGTTAATAAGTAATTAATATTGAAAATCCTTCTTTTGTATTGACCGAAGTTTCTAAGAATATGATTGTACATGCCTATTATTATTTTAAATATTGAGTATTCATTTTAATTAAATTATTGATAAAGTTTAGTGTTTTGTGTTATTGAATAATAATAGTTTATCAATTAATTAATAAAATTCATCTTTAACTTTATAGACACAAATCTATAATAATCATAATAAATTTTTATAAATAATTAATTAAAAATGTATTAAAATATAAAATAAACCAATTTCAAAACTTTAATTATTAATCGTTAGTTTTAGAATTTTTTATTACCACGACTAATTAGTTATTTTTCTAAAACATGTTTAAATGTTCTTAGCTTTAATCATGACAAACGTAAGTCATACGCAAAATCAAAATAATCTTTCAGAAGCTTTGCTTATCAAATTTGATTAAACTAATAAAATTTAGAAACTATAACCATCTATTATCTTCATCGGAGCGTACAAATGTGATTAATCACAACTGTTGGATAATGGGTCCACAATAAAAAAGATGTACATAAAAAAATAAGAAGTTTTTAAAAACACACATACATTATATTATTATTAAAAAAACTACAAAAAATTATAAAATTTCAAACAGGATAATCCGGGTAACGCACAGGTTAAATACTGGTTTATATTGTTATTCAAGCTACATGTAAATTTCACTAATTAAGACACATTTACTAATTATTAAAGCTAATATTTTAAAGAACTCGATCCCACGATTTTCGTTCTGTGATGTCCTAGGAAGAGCATGTGATTGATCAGTGATATAATCACTGTTATTTTCATGTGTTTTTGTTATGTTTTAGTGTGTAAATATGAGATAATTGGTACTGCTAATGTAGGTTTTTGTGTTTTCAGTTGCTTGGCAAGAAAGTAAAGGAAATGGCAGCTTGAAAAGGGAATTTCGTGCAGGGCGTCCTAGCCAGCGTCCCAGACGCCCAGGGAGACGCCCAAAATTATCTGAAACAGAATCTGAGCGTCCCAGCCAGCGTCCTAGACGCTGGGGGCGACGCTGGTGCGGAAATGTGGCGAAACCTGCAGTTTTTGAGGGAGGCAGTTACCATTTTGAAGGGGGTTCGCATTTTGGCAGTTTCACACACACAAAGGTGCGATTTTGGGAGGAAAATCAGAGGAGGAAAGCTACTGGAATCGAACGAAGATCAAGCATTGGCATCCGATCGATTGTATTTACACATTATCGGTAGTTTTAATGTTTTCATCTGTGTTTGACATTGTTAGTAAGTTAACCCAAGCTATGCTTGGCTAAATATTTTGTGGTGTTTGTTTTTAGTTTGCACACTATGGTTTGAATGAATGTTTAATTAATTTCAGTTTCCAATTGCTTAAAGGGGTTGTGGATCTTATTTGTGAATGAATGGTTGTAATCAACGGGTATTGTATGTAACGGGGTATAGTAATATCATTAGTTGTGCCGGCTCATTAATATGGGGAAGACAATTAATAGACGGTGCATACTTCGTCTTAAGAATATTTGTCGTGAAAACCAATTCATTCATAGGGAAACTGTAAAAGGGATTATATTTGTATGAATAAATGTGAGTGAACAGTAAGTGTATCTGAAATGGTTGATATCCATGTCATTGGTTGTGCCCACTCTCTATAGGGGAGGAAGACAGTCAATAGAGTGGTATACGTTGTTTTGGAACATAAGCTGTAGATTCATGTCACTTCATGTGAATGGAATCCCTAACATTCTGAATTGCCATAGTGTGTATAACGAGAGAGCAAACACCCTCTTTCTCTTCCAGTGAACTTCTTTAATTCAATTCTCGTGTGTGACATTGCAACAATAGTAGTTTTACAGTAGGAAATTAGTTCGAAACAAATGATTTCAATTCTAATCCAAACAGTCTCTGAACTAGTTTAGCGACCTATCATTCCCTGTGGATTCGATCCCACTTACCCTATCTATATAGTGTTTTTGGGTTATATTTTTGATACTCATACGACTGGGTTTATCAGTGATAATGTGTGATCCGATTGTTAGAAATCGGAGGATTTCAAATACTTGAAAATATAAGAGTCGTGATGATCACTTTCAGATTAAATTATTTCGATGGTACTCCCGAAATCTCACTCGGATAAAACTCAGATAATACGAACCGAGAATATGTCTATGCTTCTGCTTTTTGTACCGCGTCCTAGGGGTGAGCCCGGTACAGGACCGTACCGAACCGGTACTGATCCCGAAAATGAATTATTAGTTTTGAAAGAACCGAATACCGAACCGTATAATTTTATATGGTGCCGGTTTGGTTCCGGTTCTAGGACCGGGTTTTCGGTGCCAGTCACGTATTGGGACCGAATAAGGAAAAGATACCAAATACCAAACATACATCACCAAATATTGCACCCGAATACCGAATTCCTAATACCGAAAACCGAATATCAAACAAAGTTTAACGTTTTAAAGTTACAAATACTGAATTTTAGCTAAATTATATATTCGGTTCGGGATCGGGATATTCGGGATAAATATGGTACCGAAACCGAGGATACCGAATACCGAATTTTAGCTAATTTAAAAACCGAGTACCAGACCGAATATATTAATTTGGTATCGGTCGGTACCGGTTCGGGTTCCGGAAATGATACCCGTCGCTCACCCTTACCGCGTCCCCTTAACCAAATACCGCACGAATTCCTTAGATTGCAACCGTCAAAATCAGCCAATTGCCAATATATAACCGTTGCAACCGCCAAAATAATGAGATTTCAAATTGGGTCAAAATATGCCCCTTGGACACAGCCACTAGGGGCTACCGCCTGGACCCCTGGAAATTAGTTTTAAATAATCTTGAACAAGTGTGCACTACTCCGCACCATCCTAACTCGTACAATCTTTATTAAGATTATTGTGGTCAACAAGATTATCCCGTTACACTTATATTATATTGGTGACAAATCAACAACACCGAATATATCTAAGCTCGATTTCACACATTGTGGTTTTCATATTTGAATATATTTTTCTTATTATCTTCAATTATTTTATTTAGAAATTTTGAATATTCAGATAATACAATTATACAACGTTCATAGGATACATCAATTTGAACAATCCAAAATTTTAAAAATCCAGAGATAAAACACCCATAATTTTATGTTAAATCATATCCGAACTCTTTACATTATTTAAAACATGTGATTTACAGCAAACCTAAATATAGAGATCGACCAAGTAACAAATAAAAAATTATTAAACAATCCGTTTTGTTAGCCTTTTGTATATGTGAAAAACATGATCCATAACAGAAACCAAAAACCAAAGTTTTTATTATTTGGTCAACTTGAAAATTTTAACAGTGTGATGGCGATTTTTTGCTTTCAAAACATGCATTTTGAACACCCCTGAGGTAGCAGGGGTAATACATGAGGCCCCTTATTTTATGATATATATATAAAGCCTTCCTTTACTATATTTGTTGGGTGACGCAATAGTTTTTTTTATAGAAGTTAAATTAATTTGTTGGATGTTCCCCGTTTGGAAGTTTAATGTAACGGGCGTAATCGCATGATGGTTTATTTCCCCGTCCGCTTAGCATAAGTTTTAAGTTATTGTAATTTGTCTGACACCTTGATTTTGTTCCAAGTTTTATTGGTCTAAAGACTTGGTGTTTATCGTTACTTCTGGCAAATACAGCGCCATGTGGGTTTGTACGTTCTGGAAATTTATGGGTTCTTTTCTTTCAGATAAATGCAATTCACATGTTTCATCAACTTCCTTTATCCTAAAAGAAGGGGTCTATATTTATTGGGAATATGCCACCTTAATCATCTATTGTCACAGCTGGACAGGTTTCTGGAGTTCTACTGATTACCTGTCAAAATATAATCAAACACAACAACTGCGAGGCGTGAGCTGCTAACGTTATGTGACTCGTGGATCCTTCGAATTATCACAAGTCACCAAGGTGGGATGAGACTCGGGGTCTTGAATGTCCACCTTTTCGTTTTCTGGATCACCTTTTGCAACACCAGAATTTTGCATTTCTTTGTTCTTACCCCACAGGAGAATGTACAATCCTACTACCACGATAGCAGATCCCACCAAACTGTTCACCACCAATGAACCAAGAATCTGATCAGCGCACGACAAGATGAAATTATCTCCATCAATAAAAGTAGAATGAGATATTGATCGAGTACCTTCCAAGATGCAATGGCTCATGCAGAAATGGAATGTCGAATAAGGCTGCTATCATCTGAACAAGGGGACTGAATGCTGCACTGAAAACTGGACCCCTTTTCTTTACACACCACGACATCCCAACAAAGCAAAGCCCCGAACCCATGATCCCCTGTATTCATCCAAACCATCGTACATCATAAGCTATGTTGCTGCCAAATATCCAAATTCTAATGGGTTGCATCTTTCTTTTGATTTTTTTTTTTTTGCTTTATAGTTTATACACAAGGGGTGGTAAGACAGTTGCAATATGAAACGGGAACAATGCAAAGAAACTAACTAGTATTCCAAGACTTAAGAGTTTAGAGTGCTGCATTTTCACTTACAGCATAAAGGACGCTAAAGATTTCCAGTTTCCCCTTAAGAATCCATGACGAAAGATCTCTGTTGATAGACAAGCTTAAGGCAAAAGACTGGATGGCGCCGAAGAACATCATGATGGTGGTGCTAGAATACTGTAATGGGTATCTCTTTCCAATCTTTGATTGGACAAGGAACCATGAAGACCACAATATTGTACCTGCAACCAATGCCAACGACCCTGAAGTCCATCTTGCTTTCCTCGTAGCTACAATCGAGCTTAGCCGGCTAATTGACTGAAAATGGTTGGACTCGGTGGTGGTTTGCAAGTGCAAATGGTGATTAAACAAAGGTGTTCCTTTGTAGAGTGTCAGTAAGGTGGCACCACCTACGCAGACTAGTGTCCCTATCACTTTCGCTCTTCCACCATTTGATTTTATGTTCACATGTTCCAACCTGAATGAGTGTGACGCATAACCAATGATCAAGAGCTCTCTACATGCAATACAAACATATAATTTCTACATATAGATTGACGACTTGAAGATACGAACCCGAAGGGTAATGACATGATAAATGTGATGACAGGCACCATGTTGAGAAAAGCACAAGAGAATGTCGCCGATGTGTATTGTATACCGAGAAGGAACAAGTACTGTGTGATCGATGCCCTGCAGTGAAAGAAATATCTAAAAATATAGCTAGTACGTAGTACAAGAAGATGGAGAAGTTAACAAGTTTTTATTACTAACCCAAGAATAGCATTTATGAAAAGGTAGAACATTATGCTGTATGTGAGCTTTAGCTCGCTTTTCCTGCAAGAATTGCAACATACATGGAGTGGTTGAATCCTGCTCTAGATCCATTAAAATTCAACATTTGAATTGCATTCAATTACAAAACGGGGGGAGAGAGCTGAGATATATACCTTTCAAAAAAGAAGGCTACTGGTGCCATAAAGATGGTAGCGACACTCAGGCGATAGGTGATAAAGATGAGATGGTTGAGTCCTTCATCTATAACCTTTTTAAGAAGAACATTTATAGTAGCGAAAGTGAAATGGACGAATATCATAACCAAAACCGGGTACCATTTGTCATAGCTCTTACTACCCATGGATATTAATGACTAAGTATAAGGAGTGCACACACGG